>JAEOAE010003461.1:0-13257 GCA_036365155.1 Meriones psammophilus | reverse complement strand
AGGGTCTTGGAGCCAGAATGGCAGCAAGACTCTTCTGTCCTGGGAACTGAGGACCAACCGCAATTAGGGAGGAGGTGGCAGGCTAGACCTGGAGGGATGGGAGCCTTGTGGAAACAAAATTCGCCCAGAGAAGGGCAGAGGAACCCAGAGTGGAATGATGCCTAGAGATGACTCCTAAGGAGAGAGAGTTATCTGCAGGCATGAGGAGCAGAGGCTCAGGCCTGGCATCCAGGATGAGAGCTTGGCTGCATGCGCTGCCTGGGAGCCAGCACAGGGGGAGTCATAGAGTGAAAGGACCCAAGGGCTGGCAAGGTCCGGCAGGGGAGAACGGGGCCCAAGGGGCCGTGGACAGGACCCTAGGGCAGTGGGCCAGCCTCACAGAGAGGGGCCTACACCTATCGGGTCCAAGAGCAGAAGCCACGACAACTTTTCTCACCCAAGCCAGCCCTGCTCTACTCCCTCCTAGAGAAACACAGACACACACATCTCTATTTCGAATGTACATTGCATGCAGGGGCCCCCTGTGTCGCTGCCTCCTCCTGCAAAGCAGCGGGCTAGGGAGAGTGTCTCCCAGGTAAACCCAGCACTCAGGCTGGGAATGGGAGGCACCTCGCACAAGCCTCGTGTGCTAAACTCCAGGAGAGGTCTCTTCGCTCACAGAACTCAAAGGGCTACAGGACCTGCTGCCCAAAGCCACCTTCCTCTGCCTTTTCCAGCAGCGAAGAGGAGCGGCCTAAGGGGCCGCGTATCTGGGCGCTTGCCTTAGATCTTGTTACAAGGCGCATGGCATCCTGAAACTCCTAGGCCGCTCTGATTCTCTCCAGCTGAGGTCTGCCCTATGGGCCTGGGACCCTGCAAGGCCTGATGTGCGCACGAGGCCCACGCGCTGAGCGGCGTTCTTCAAATGCTGCTTTGGGCTCGCGCATGCGCAGGAGCGCCTGGGAAAAACGGGTCCTTGTGCCCAGCCGGAGAGGTAACTGAGCCCAAGTGCTGCTGGCTCAGGCTTCGGGAAGGCGCAAGGCCTTCCAAGAAGCGATCTAGGACCCCCAGACGACCTGATCCAGTGTCAACCTGGGCAGGAGGGCCTTGAGCCGTCTGGGCCGTAGATCGGGGAGGCTTTTTGTGTTCTTTAATTGCCCTTGAGCAGCGCTGTTACTTTGTGGCTGGAGGCAGTGGTCTCCCAGTCATCATGGAAAGCCAGCGCTGCCCTAGACCTCTGTCTCTATCTCACGCTGCTCTGAACTCACAGGCAGAGGCAGCTGCCTGGCTCCCGGGTCTGAGAGCCAAGGCATGCCACCTGCATGGATGAAAAGCCCGCGCATTCTCCCAGCAGAGACGAGAAGATTCGGCACTATATAGATCCAGAAGGTCCTTTCTCCTCGCCATGACACCACCTTATTGTACTCTCAGCTTCCGATTCATGCAGCTGCCCAGGGTCAAAGGCGGATATGGGGAATGGCTCCACCTGGGAGGCCATCCTGAAAGAGGGTCTGTTCTGGGAGCAAGTCACCTGCAGATCGGAGTTCTCGCCCAGCTGGCCTCTGGAAGCACAGGCCAGGGTCCTGCTCAGCTTCCTCTGCTCAGTGTCCAGGCTTGGGCCAACACGTCCGCTCACAGTGCCATTGCCATCCATGGTCAGGGCAGCCCTAGTCCCTGAACGAGGTCTAGGGATTCATACACTCTCTGTAGGCAGTAGCGAGGCTGAAGTGAGACCAAGGTCCGCAGAGAGCAGCCATTGAGTCGCTGACACAGAGAAGTGAGGTGTCAAGAGATGAACCAGGACATGTGCCTAGTTGGAGAGACAGGGTCTTGGAGCCAATGGCAGCAAGACTCTTCTGTCCTGGAACTGGAGGACCAACCAAGACTCAGGAGGAGGTGGCAGGCTGTGACCTGCAGGGATGGGAGCCTCAGAAACAGAAATCTGCCCAGAGAAGTGGCAGAGAGGAACCCAGGAGTGAATGATGCCCAGATGACTCCTAAGGAGAGAGAGAGTTATCCTGGGTAGGCATGAGGATAGAGGTCAGACCTGAGCATCCAGGATGAGAGCTGGGCGTGTAGACACGCTTGCCTGGGAGCCAGCACTGTGGAGTCAGAGGAAAGGACCCAAGGGGCTGGCTGCTGTCCGCAGGAGAACGGGGCCCAAGGGGTCAGACAGGACTCGGCAGGCCGCCCCACAGAGGTCTCCATATTTTCTTCTCCTTTCTGTCCCATACAACTATCACCAACCATATAGCTGTGGGTGGGGCTGGCAGCAGACACCACGTGCAATCCTTCAACCTGCCAGTCTCTGCTCTACTCTCTCCTAGAGAACACAGACACACACATCTCATTTCGTGAATGTAATACATTGCATGCAGGGGCCCGCCGCTGCCTCCTCCTGCAAAGAAGGCCAGGAGAGTGTTCCCAGGTGTAAACCCAGCACTCAGGTTTGAATGGGGAGGCACCTCGCATGCTTCCTCGGCGGTGCTAAACCCAGTGAGGTCCCTTTTCCCGCTTCTCTCTGCGAACCCCCAAAAGGCTGCTAGGGACCTGCTCCAAAGCCACCTCTGCCTTTTCCAGCAGCTGGTGGAGCGCCTGCTGCCGAGGCATCTGGGCCGTGGGTTTTGCCCCAGGATCTTGCTGGGCACAGACAGCAATCCTGAACCCCTAGGCCGCCCTGGGATTCTCTCCAGCTGAGGTCTGCCCTATGGGCCTGGGACCTGCAAGGCTCCAGATGGAAGGCACGAGGCCCCACGCCGAGCTGGAAGGCGGTTCTTCCTTTCAAATGCTGCTTTGGGCCTGGCGATGCGCAGGAGCCTGGAAAACGGGCCCCAGCACTCAGCTTCAAGAGGGGTGTAACTCGAGCCTGCTGCTGCTTTCGCTGGCTCAGGCTTCTCTCAGAAGGTGCGCCTTCCTGCTAGCGACTCCAGAGGACCCCAGACTCCACCTGATCCAGTGTCAACCTGGGCAGGAGGGCTCTGAGCCGCCTGTCGAGATCTGGGAGGCTTTCTTGTGTTCTTTAACTGTTCTCGAGCAAAGGCTGCTTGCCTTGTGGCTGGAGGTGGTCTCCTAGTCATCATGGAAGCCAGCGCTGCCCTAGACCTCTGTCTCATTCCACGCTGCCCTGAACTCAGAGGCAGCCGCCTCTGCCTCCTGCCCGAGAGCCAAGGCATGTGCCACCTGCATGGATGAAAAGCCCAGCATTCTCCCAGCAGAGAGACGAAGACTACACCGACAGGATCCAGAAGGTCCTTCTCCGCTATGGACACCACCCATACCTCAGCCTGGGATCCATGCAGCTCTGGGTCCAGGACAAGGCGGATATGGGGAATGGCTCCACCCTGGGAGGCCATCCTGAAAGAGTGGTCTGTTCTGGGCAGGTCACCTGCTAGGGATCGTCTTCTACCCAGGCTGGCCTGGAAGCCACAGGCCAGGTCCCGCTCTCGCTTCCTCTGCTCAGTGTCCAGGTTTGGGCCACCACGTCCGCTCACAGTGCCATTGCCATCCATGGTCAGGCAGCCTTAGTCCCTGAACGAGGTCTAGGGATTCACACTTTCTGCAGGCAGTAGCTTAGAAGAAGTGGAGACTGTCCGTAGAGAGCAGCCATTGAGTCAAGGACACAGAGAAGTGAGGTACCAAGAGATGAACCAGACATGTGCCTAGGGTTGGAAGAGACAGGGTCTTGGAGCCAGAATGGCAGCAAGACTCTTCTGTCCTGGGAACTGAGGAATCAATCCGGTGACTCAGGGAGGGAGGTGCACAGACTCTGCAGGGGATGGGGAGCCTTAGGAAACAGAAATCTGGCCCAGAGAAGTGGCAGAGAACCCAGAGGAATGATGCTTCAGAGATGACTCCTAAGGAAGGAGAGAGTTATCTGCAGGCATGAGGAGCAGAGGTCGACCTGAGCATCCAGGATGAGCTATGGACACGCTTGCCTGGGAGCCAGCACTGTGGGAGCTACAGAGGAAAGGACCCAAGGGGCTGGCTGCTGTCCGGCAGCGGAGAACGGGCTCCCAAGGGGTCAGACAGGACTTAGGCAGGCCACCCCACAGAGAGGGTCTACACCCATCGGTCCAAGAGCAGAAGCCACGGACAATCCTTTCCAACCCAAGCCAGCCCTGCTCTACTCCTCCTAGAAACACAGACACACACATCTCATTTCGAATGTAATATATTGCATGCAGGCCTGTGTCGCTGCCTCCCTCCCGCAAAGAAGGGCCAGGAGAGTGCCTCCCCAGGTGTAAACCCAGCACTCAGGCTTGGAAATGGGGAGGCACCTCTACGCTTCTCAGCAAAGTAACCCAGCAGGTCCTTTCCCGCCTCGCCAGGAACCCCCAAAGGCTGGGCAAACGTTGCCCAAAGCCACCTCTGCCTTTTCCAGCAGCGAAGAGGGAGCGCCTGGCGCTGGAGGCACTACGGGTTTTTGCATCAGATCTTGCTGGGCACAGACAGCATCCTGAAACCCCTACGCCTCTTGGATCTTCTCCAGCTGAGGTCTGCCCTGCGCTCTGGGACCTGCAAGGCCAGATGTAAGGGGCACGAGGCCCCACGCTGAGCTGGAAGGCGGTTCTTCCTTTCAACGCTGCTTTGGGTTCATATGCGCTGCGCAGGAGCGCCTGGGAAAAACGGGTCCCCAGCACCCAGCCGAGAGGGGTGTAACTCCGGGAGCCTGCTGCTGCTGCTGGCTCAGGCTTCTCAGGAAGGCGCCGCCTTCCTGCTAGCGACTCCAGAGGACCCCAGGACGACCTGATCCAGTGTCAACCTGGGCAGGAGGGCTCTGAGCCGTCCGGGCCGAGATTCGGGAGGCCAGGCTCTTAATTGCCCTTGAGCAGCGCCATTGCCTGTGGCTGAGGCAGTGGTCTCCCAGTCATCATGGAAAGCCAGCTGCCCTAGACTCCTGTCTCTATTCCACGCTGCCCTGAACTCAGGGAGGCAGCTGCCTCTGCCTCCCGGGCCTGAGAGCCAAGGCATGTGCCACCTGCATGGATGAAAAGCCCACATTCTCCCAGCAGAGACGAGAAGATTCGGCACCAGACAGGATCCAGAAGGTCCTTCTCCGCATGACACCACCCATACCTCAGCTCGATCCATGGTGCCTCTGTCCAGGGACAAGGCGGATATGGGGAATGGCTCACCCTGGGAGGCCACCTGTGAAAGAGGTCTGTTCTGGGAGCAAGGGGTCACCTGGGCTAGGATCGAGTTTCTCTACTCCAGGCTGGCCTGGAAGCACAGGCCAGGGTCCTGTTTCGCTTCCTCTGCTCAGTGTCCAGGCTTGGGCCACCACGCCCGCCTGTGTGCCAGCTGCTATCCATGGTCAGGGCAGCCCTAGTCCCTGGAACGCAGGTCTGTGGGATTCATACACTCTCTGTAGGCAGTATGAGCTGAAGTGGGAGACCAAGGTCCGCAGAGAGCAGCCATTGAGTCGCTGACACAGAGAAGTGAGGTGCCTGGGCAGATGAAATCCAGGAGTGTTTGAAGTTGGAAGGAGACAGGGTCTTGGACAGAATGGCAGCAAGACTCTTCTGTCCTGGGAACTGAGGACCAACTGCGACTAGGGAGGAGGTGGCAGGCTAGGACCTGCAGGGATGGGAGCTCAGGAAACAGAAATCTGGCCCAGAGAAGTGGCAGAGGAACCAGAGGAATGATGCCCCAGAGATGACCCAAGGAAGGAGAGGAAGATCCTGCAGGCAAGGAGGAGCAGAGGTCAGACCTGGAGCATCCAGGATGAGAGCTGGGCGTGACACGCTTTTTGCCTGGGAGCCAGCACTGTGGGAGCCATAGAGTGGAAGACTCAAGGGGGCTGGCTGCTGTCCGCAGCGGGAGAATCAGCTCCAAGGGGTCAGACAGACTCCTAGGGCAGGCCACGCCCACAGAGAGGGGCTTACACCATCGGGTCCAAGAGCAGAAGCCACGGACAATCCTTCAACCCAAGCCAGCCCTGCTCTACTCCCTCCTAGAGAAACACAGACACATTTACTGGAACAAATATTGCATGCAGGGGCCCCACAAGCCGTTGTCCCTCCCAAAAAGAAGGGCCAGGAGAGTGTCTCCCAGGTGTAAACCCAGCACTCAGGCTTGAATGGAGGCACCCCACAAGCCTCGGCGGTGCTAAACCTGCGAGGTCCTTTTTCCGCCTCACAGAACCCCAAAAGGGCTGCTAGGACTGCTGCCCAGTGCCACCTCTCTGCCTTTTCCAGCAGCTGCGAAGAGGAGGCGCCTAAGGCCGGCAGCATCTGGGCGTGGGTTTCAGTTCCTAGGATCTTGCTGCTACTGGCATAGCATCCTGAAACCCCTAGTCGCCCCTGGGATTCTTCCAGCTGGGAGGTCTGCCCTATGGGCCTGGGACCCTGTGGGCCTAGATGGAAGGCACGAGGCCCCACGCTGAGCTTTTTGAAGGCGGTTCTTCCTTTCAAATGCTGCTTTGCCTGGCGTACAAAGCAGGAGCGCTCTGGGAAAAACGGGTCCCAGCACTCTAGCCGAGAGGGGTGTAAATTCGCGCCTGCTGCTGCTGGCTCAGGCTTCAGGAAGGCGCTGCCTTCCTGCTAGCGACTCCAGAGGACCCCAGGACGACCCGATTCAGTGTCAACTGGGCAGGAGGCTCGAGCCGCTCAACAGACTCGTGAGCTTTCTTTGTGTTCCTTTGCATTGCCTGTTGCCACGCCGTGCTGGCGCAGGCCCCAGCCGAGCCGCAGTTAGCGCCTGACCGCCCTTATTCCACGCTGCCCTGAACTAGCAGGCAGCCGTCACTCGGTCTGAGGAGCCAAGGCATGTGCCACTCGCAGATAATAGTGTCATTTCCCAGCAGGAGACGCAGAAGATCTGACACCAGACAGATCCAGAAGGTCCTTCTCCCAGCCGCTGACACCACCCATACCTGTGCCTGATTCATGCAGCCTCTGTCCAGGGACAAAGGCGGATATGGGGCTGCTCACCCTTGGAGTCATCCTGAAAGAGGGTCTGTTCTGGGTTAAGGGGGTCACCTGGCGTGATCGAGTTTCTGATCTAGGCTGGCCGGAAGCAGGCCAAAGGTCCTGCTCTCAGCTTCCCTCTTCTGTTCAGCGTCCAGGTTTGGGCCACCACGTCCAGCTCACAGTAAGCTATTACATCCATATCAGCAGCCTTAGTCCTGAACGGCAGTCTAGGATTCATATAATTTCTCTTGTAGCAGTAAGAGCTAAGTGATGCACTCCTGTTAAGGTCTCAGAGAGCAGCCATTGAGTTGCTAGACACAGAAGAGGGGTCAAGAGATGGGAACTGTGACATGCAAAGTTTGAAGTTGGAAGTAGACAGGGTCTCGGAGCCAGAATGGCAGCAAGACTCTTCTGTCCTGGGAAACTGGAGGACCAATCCGCACTAGGAGGAGGTGGTAGGCTAGACCTGCAGGGATGGGAGCCTCTAGGAAACAGAAATCTGGCCCAGAGAAGTAAGAGGAACCCAGAGTGGAATGATGCCTAGAGATGACCCTTGCTGAAGGAGAGAGTTGTCCGTGCACATGAGGAGCAGAGGTCAGACCTTGAGCACCCAGGATGAGAGCTGGCTGCAGACACGCTTGCCTGGGAGCCAGCACTGTGGGAGTCATAGAGGAAGGGACTAAGGGCTGGCTGTTGTCCGGCAGCGGAGAACGGGCTCCAAGGGGTCAGACAGGACTCTAGGCAGGCCGCCCCACAGAGAGGGGGTCTACACCCATCGGGTCCAAGAGCAGAAGCCACGGACAATCCTTCAACCCAAGCCACTGCCTACTCCCCTCTCCTAGAGAAACAGACACACACATCTCATTTCGAATGCACACATTGCATGCAGGGCCCTGTGTCATGCCTCCCCTCCTGCAAAGAAGGGCCAGGAGATGCTCCCAGGTGTAAAACAGCACTCAGGCTTGGGAAATGGGAGGCACCTCGTGACAAGCCTCAAGTGTGCTAACCCAGTGTGAGGTCCCTTTCCTCACAGAACCCCAAAAGGGCTGTTAGGGACCTGTTGCCCAAAGCCACCTCTGCCTTTTCCAGCAGCGAAGAGGAGCGCCGAAGGCCGAGTGCACCCACGGGTTTGCCCTAGGATCTCAAGGCACAGACAGTATCCTGAAACCCCTAGCCGCTCCTGGGATTCTCTCCAGCTGGGAGGTTCACTATGGGCCTGGGACCCTGCAAGGCCTAGATGGCGCACGTGTCTCACGCTGAGCTGAAGGCGGTTCTTCCTTTCAAATGCTGCTTTGCCTGGCGCATGCGCAGGAGCGCCTGGGAAAAACGGGTCCCTAGCACCTAGCCGAGGGGTGTAACCTGAGCCTGCTGCCGCTGCTGGTTCAGGTTTCAGGAAGGCCGCCTTCCTGCTAGCGACTCAGAGGACCCCAGACCCACCCGATTCAGTGTCAACTGGGCAGGAGGGCTCTGGAGCCGTCTGGCCGAAGATTCCGGGAGGCTTTGTGTTCTTAATTGCTCCTTGAGCAGCGCTGCTTGCTCTGTGGCTGGAGGCAGTGGTCTCCTCTAGTCATCATGGAAAGCCAGCGCTGCCCTAGACCTCTGTCTCTATTCCACGCTGCTCCTGAACTCAATAGGGGAGGCAGCTGCTTTGCCTCCCCGGGTCTGAGAGCCAAGGCATGTGCCACCTGCATGGATGAGCCCACATTCTCCCAGCAGAGACGACAGAAGATTTTTGACACCAGACAGGGATCCAAGGCCTTCTCGCATGGGACAATTACCCATACCTCAGCCTGGAGCCCATGCAGCCTCTGTCCAGGGACAAGGCGGACATGGGGAATGGCTCCACCCTGGGAGGCCATCCTGAAAGAGGGTCTGTTCTGGGAGCAAGGGGTCACCTGCTAGGACGAGTCTTTACCCAGGCTGGCTCTGGAAGTGGCAGGCCAGGGTCCTGCTCAGCTTCCCTCTGCTCAGTGTCCAGGTTGCCAGTCACGCCCGCTCACAGTGCCATTGCCATCCATGGTCAGGGCAGCCTTGTCCCTGGAACGAGGTCTAGGATTCACACTTCGTAGGCAGTAGCGAAAGAAGTGAGATCACAAGCCCGTGAGAGCAGCCATTGAGCCGTTTAGGACACAGAGAAGTGAGGTGCCCAAGAGATGAACCAGACATGTGCCTAGTTGAAGAGACAGGGTCTTGGAGCCAGAATGGCAGCAAGATTCTTCTGTCCTGGGAACTGAGGACCAATCCGCACTAGGGAGGAGGTGGCAGGCTAGGACCTGCAGGGATGGGAGCTCAGGAAACAGTAAATCTGGGCCCAGAGAAGTGGCAGAGGAACCCAGAGGAATGATGCCCAGAGATGACTCCTAAGGAGAGAGAGTTATCCTGCAGGCATGAGGAGCAGAGGTCAGACCTGGAGCATCCAGGATGAGAGCTAAGGCAGACACGCCTGCCTGGGAGCCAGCACTGTGGGAGTCATAGAGTGAAAGGACCTATGGGCTGGCTGCTGTCCGCAGCGGAGAACGGGCTCCAAGGGGTCAGACAGGACTCCTAGGCAGGCCAGCCTCTACAGAGAGGGCCCACACTCTATCTGGGTCCACAAGAGCAGACACGACAATCCTTCCTCAACCTGTCAGCCCTGCTCTACTCCCCTCCTAGAGAAAAACACAGACACACACATCTCATTTCCCGAATGCACACATTGCATGCAGGGGCCTGTGCCGTTGCCTCTCCTGGAAAAGAAGGCCAGAGTGTCTCCCCAGGTAAACCCAGCACTCAGGCTTGAAATGGAGGCACCCCTACAAGCCTCGGCGGTGCTAAACCCAGTGAGCAGTCCCTTTTCCGCCTCTCACAGAACCCCAAAAGGGCTGCTAGGACCTGCTGCCCAGTGCCACCCTCTGCCTTCCAGCAGCGAAGAGGGATGCCTAAGGCCGAGTGCATCTGGGCGGGTTTTGCCTCAGGATCTGCTGGGCACAGACAGCATCCTGAAACTCCCTAGGCCGCTTGGATTCTCCCAGCTGAGGTCTGCTCCTATGGGCCTGGGACCCTGTGCATGCCTAGATGGGCACGCAGGCCCACGCTGAGCTGGAAGGCGGTTCTTCCTTTTCAAATGCTGTTTTGGGTTTGGCCACAAAGAGAGCTGGGAAAACGGGCCTCAGCACTCAGCCGAGAGGGGTAACTCCGAAGCCTGCTGCTGCTGCTGGCCTGGGGCTGGGAAGGCGCCGCCTTCCTTGCTACGATCAGAGTATCCCAGGACGACCTGGATTCAGTGTCAACCTGGGCAGGAGGCTCTGAGTCAGCCTGGCCGAGATTCGGGAGGCTTTTCTTGTTCTTTAATTGCCCTTTGAGCAGCGCTTGCTGCCTTGTGGCTGGAGGCAGTGGTCTCCCAGTCATCATGGAAAGCCAGCGCTGCCCTAGACCTCTGTCTCTATTCCACGCTGCCCTGGAACTCACAGTGAGGCAGCTGCCTCTGCCTCCCGGGTCTGAGAGAGCCAAGGCATGTGCCACCTGCATGGATGAAAAGCCCGCGATTCTCCTGTGCAGCAGAGACGAGAAGATTCACACCAGACAGGATCCAGAAGGTCCTTCTCCGCCGCTGGACACCACCCATACCTCTCAGCCTGATCCATGCAGCTTCTGTCCAGGACAAGGCGACATGGGGAATGGCTCACCCTGGGAGGCCATCCGAAAGAGGGTCTGTTCTGGGAAAGGCAAGGTCACTCTGCTAGGATCGAGTTTCGCCTCCAGGCTGGCCTGAAGCACAGGCCAGGTCCTGCTCAGCTTCCTCTGCCCAGTGCTTCAAAAACCAGGCTTAAATACCACGTCCGCTCACAGTGTGCCATTGCCATCCATGGTCAGGCAGCCCTAGTCCCTGGGAACGAGGTCTAGGATCTACACACTCTTCTGTAGGCAGAAGTAAATAGTTGAGACCAAGGTCCTAGAGAGCAGCCATTGAGTCGCTTAGACACAGAGAAGGAGGTGCCCAAGATGGAAACCAGGACATGTGCCTAGTTGGAAGAGACAGGTCTTGGAGCCAGAATGGCAGCAAGACTTTCTGTCCTGGGAACTGAGGACCAACTGGGCACTCAGGGAGTGAGGCAGGCTAGACCTGCAGGGATGGGAGCCTCAGGGAAACAGAAATCTGGCCCAGAGAAGTGGCAGAGGAACCTAGGAGGGAATGATGCCTAGAGATGACTCCTAAGGAGAGAGAGAGTTATCCCAGGCATGGAGAGCAGAGGTCAGACCTGAGCATCCAGGATGGTGAGCTGGGCGCGCAGACACGCTTGCCTGGGAGCCAGCACAGGAGTCAGTAGAGTGAAAGGACCCAAGGGGCTGGCTGAAGGTCCGCAGGGGAGAACGGATTCCAAGGGGTCAGACAGGACTCCTAGGGCAGGCCGCCCCACAGAGAGAGGGGTCTACACCTGGCCGTCCAAGAGCAGAAGCTACTGGACAACTCTTCTCAACCCAAGCCAGCCTCCCAGTTCTACCCTCCTAGGAGAAACACAGACACACACATCTCATTTCGGGACTGCACACATTGCATGAGGCCCCAGGCCGCTGCCTCCTCCTGCAAAGTAGCGGCCAGGGAGAGGTCCCAGGTGTAAAACCCAGCACTCAGGCTTGAATGGAGGCACCTCGCACAAGCCTCGCAAGCAACCAGTGAGGTCCTTTCCCGTCCTCACAAACCCCCAAAGGGGCTGCTAGGACCTGCTGCTCCAAAGCCACCTCTGCCTTTCCCCAGCAGCTTAAGAGGGATGCCTAAGGCCGAGTGCATCTGGGCGGGTTTGCCTCTAGGATCTTGCTGGGCACAGACAGCATCCTGAAACTCCCTAGGGCCTCCTGGGATTCTCTCCAGCTGAGGTCTGCCCTATGGGCCTGGGGGACCCTGTAAGGCTCTAGATGCAAGGTACGAGGCCCCACGCTGAGCTGGAAGGCTGTTCTTCCTTTTCAAATGCTGTTGCCTGGCGATGCGCAGGAGCGCCTGGGAAAACGGGTCCCTAGCACCTAGCCGAGAGGGAACCCGGAAACACCTGCTGCTGCTGCTGGCTCAGGGTTTCAGAAGGCGCTGCCTTCCTGCTAGTGACTCCAGAGGACCCCAGGACGACCTGATTCAGTGTCAACCTGGGCAGAGGGCCTGAGCCGCCTGGCCGCAGATTCGTGGAGGCTTTCTTGTGTTCCTTAATTGCCCTTGAGCAGCGCTGCTTGCCTTGTGGCTGGAGGTGGTCTCCCAGTCATCATGGAAAGCCAGCGCTGCTCCTGTGACTCTGTCTCTATTCCACGCTGCCCTGGAACTCAGGGAGGCAGCTGCCTCTGCCTCCTGGGTCTGAGAGCCAAGGCAGCACAAAGCACTCCGGATGAAAAGCCCGCTGACTTCTCCCAGGCAGCAGAGACGAGAAGATTCCGGAGCACCAGACAGGATCCAGAAGGTCCTTCTCCGCCATGACACCTCACCCATACTCCTCAGCCTGATTCATGCAGCCTCTGTCCAGGGACAGCATGACATGGGGAATGGCTCCACCCTGGGAGGCCATCCTGAAAGAGGGTCTGTCTAGAGCAAGGGGTCACCTGCTAGGATCGAAGCTCTACTCCAGGCTGGCCTGGAAGCACAGGCCAGGTCCTGCTCTCAGCTTCCTCTGCTCAGTGTCCAGGCTTGGGCCACTACGTCCGCTCACAGTGCCATTGCCATCCATGGTCAGGCAGCCCTAGTCCCTGAACCAGGTCTAGGATTCATACACTCTCTGTAGGCAGAAGCGAGCTGGAAGTGAGACCAAGGTCCGTAGAGAGCAGCCATGGCTGAGTCGTTTAGGACACAGAGAAGTGAGGGCCTAAGAGATGAACCAGACATGTGCTCTAGTTGAAGAGACAGGGTCTTGGAGCCAGAATGGCAGCAAGACTCTTCTGTCCTGGGAACTGAGGACCAATCCGCACTAGGAGGAGGGCAGGCAGACTCTGCAGGATGGGAGCCTTGTGGAAACAGAACGGGGCCTAGAGAAGGGCAGAGGAACCCAGAGTGGAATGATGCCTAGAGATGACTCCTAAGGAGAGAGAGAGTTATCCTGCAGGCATGAGGAGCAGAGGTCAGACCTGGAGCATCCAGGATGAGAGCCAAGGCGACACGCTGCTCGGGAGCCAGCACTGTGGGAGTCATAGAGTGAAAAGACCTACAATACAAGGTCCGGCAGCGCAGAACGGGCCCTAAGGGGTTGACAGGGACTCTAGGGCAGGCCAGCTTCTACAGAGAGGGGTCTACACCTATCGCCCAAGGAGCAGAAGCCACGGACAAATCCTTTTTCTCAACCCAAGCCAGCCCTGCTCTACTCCTCCTAGAGAAACACATACAGACACACACATCCTATTTAGCAATACGTAACTG
>JAEOAE010001508.1:0-30928 GCA_036365155.1 Meriones psammophilus | reverse complement strand
AATGGGGGCTAGGGAGTCTATGGGGCTAAGAGGCTAGGGCTAGGGGGCTGGGCTAGGGATAGGGGGCTAGGGCAAGGGGTTGCAGGCTGGGGCTAGGGGGCTAGGGCTAGGGTTAGGGTTAGGGGTTAGGTTTAGTGTTAGGGGGTCAAGGTTTAGCGTCAAGAGTCAGGGCCAGGGTCAGGGTCAGGGTCAGGACCAGGTCTGCCAGGGCCAGGGCCAGGGCTGTCAGGGCCAGGGTCAGGGCTGTCAGGGTCAGGGTCAGGGCTGATAATGTGAGGGTTAGGGTTAGAGGGTTAGGGTTAGGGTTAGGGTTAGGGTTAGGGTTAGGGTTAGAGGTTAGGGTAAGGGTTAGAGGGTTAGGGTAAGGGTTAGAGGGTTAGGGTTAGGGTTAGGGTTACAGTTAGCGTTAGGGTTAGGGGTTAGGCTTTAGTGTTAGGGGTTAGGGTTAGGGGGTCAAAGGTTAGGGTCAAGGGTCAAGGTCCAGAGCCAGGGCCATGTCTGCCAAGGCCAGGGCCAGGGCGAAAGCCAGGAAGAGGGCCGCAAGGGCTGCCAGGGCCAGGGCCTACAGTGTTATCAGGGACAGGGCCAGGGCTGCCAGGGCCAGGGCTGTCAGAGTCAGGTCCAGGGCTGTCAGGATCAGGGCCAGGACTGTCAGGGCCAGGGCCAGGGCTGTCAGGGCCAGGGCCAGGGCTGTCAGGGCCAGGACCAGGACTATCAGGGTCAGGGCCAGGTCTGTCAGTGTGTTGGAAGCCACGTGATTCGTCTGGCCGGCAGAAACGCATGTGGGCACAAGGGTCCTCCCGCAACAAGCCTTTATTACAGTCAATTGAAGAAAGGAGGAGAGGAGAGCAGGCTCGGCCACCTCGCGGGCGCAGGTGCCGCTTGCATTGCCCAAAGGACACCATGGCGTCCCGCGGGCCGCAGCCAGGGCGGGCAAGCTCCAGGCAGGGAGAGGGGAAGGAGGAGAGGGAGGAGAGCGCCAGGGCCCAGAAGTGGCGCTGTTTATATAAGCCCTGGTCTCACCTAAGTGACGTGTCAATACCCTGATTGGCTGCTCACTCTTTACCCCGCCTGATGACTCGGGCCCAGCGTGCTTAGTGTGCTTATGCAATTTGCGCAACCCGAGCATGCATACTAGAGGGTTGTTTTTTTTACAGTTTTGAGGGCAAAATGTCAGCGACACCTAGTGGCGTCTGAGTCTCAGCTCTCCACATCCCCCTTTTGTTTTAATAAATGAAAACTGCCTTAAAGCCTATAAGCGTGGCACAAGAGAGCCCTAAGCTCGATCAAGCGAGCTCCTTCTTTGGGGAGTAAGCGATCAAGAGCTTTAGATTACTTCCTTACCCCACCAGGTGCAATGGAGACAAGTCCTCTGGGTGCAGGGGCTAAGGGAGAAGATTAAAAAAGGAGGTGACACCCATTCCCGTGCAATGGAATAAAATTCCAGGGAGTGCAAGGGCTGTCATCCTCCTATCTAGGTACCATAGCCGCTTAAGCAAAGGCAACATTGACTTGGATCACTCATCGACTCAGGGCAATGGGTAAAATCCCTGAGGTGCATCGACTGAGTGTCACAGTCTGTTTTAATTTTTTAACATGGATAACCAAATTTTGGGAGATGATCCTTGTTTCAAGGCCACAAGTGTTTGCGTGATTGCGACCTAGTCACGTTTATGTTGGGTATTGAGTTTGCAGAACAACAAGAGTAAAAACACTAAGCCACAACATAGTGTTGCACCAAACATTCCAACTCCCACCCAATCTTAAAGTAAGAAAAGGCAGAAGAAACCCAGGGTAATAAGCCATCTGTGGGTGATGAATCCACTCGAGTAGAATTAGTGGTCATCCTCGGGCCGCCTTGACTCTTCAAGTGGTAGCAGGTGTATCTGTTGAAAGATCATCTTCAGCTGTCACCAGCTTTCGCGTGAGGCGCTCCGGTACCCAGAATGGATTGTTTTCTTCCTGTGGGAAAACACAGACAGCTTCCCTGGATCTTATTAAGATAGGATCCAGGCCTTTCCATTTACCAATTAAGACATCCTTCCATTTGATCATTTCCTTGGGCCTATTAGGCCCTATGCAGTGGAGATCAGCTGCGAATGGCCTTGACTGTCCAAATTCAAAAATTGAGTGTGAAGAGTGCCAAGGAAACGTTCACTTGTGGCACTGAGGGCAGAGCCTCCTGGACTCTCCCCTTTGTTTTATTAAGTAGGATTTTAGGGTGCGGTGAGCATGTTTAATAATACCTGACTTTGAGGGTTATATGGGAGACCCGTTAGATGGGTCACTTTTATTGGATGACAAAACTGTCCAAATTTTTGAGAAGTATAGGCCGGCCCATTGGCAGTTTTTAGAATTTTGGGCTTTCCCCAGGCACTCCATGCCTCTAGGCAATGTTGAATAACATGGGCTGCCTTTTCTCCAGTCAGAGGAGAAGCAAACACAACTCCAGAGCAAGTATCAACAGAAACATGCAAATATTGAAGTTTACCAAAAAATGAAATGTGAGTAACATCCATCTGCCACACTTGTAGTGGACAGATTCCTCTGGGATTAATCCCAACATGAGGCATAGGTAAGAACTGACAACAATTTTGACATTGGGTAACAATATCTCTAGCGCCTTTTCTAGTTATGTCAAATCGATGACGCAATACTCAGCTGTTACATGAAAACTTTTATGAAACTCCTTAGCCAATTCTAAATTTGAATTAATGTTAGGGTTACGGTTAGGTTTAGAGTTTGGGTTAGGGGTTACGGGTTAGGGTTAGGGTTAGGGTTAGGTTTAGGGTTAGGGTTAGGATTAGGGTTAGTGTTAGGGTTAGAGTGTTAGGGTTACGGTTAGAGGGTGAGGGTTAGGGTTAGGGATAGGGTTAGGGTTAGGGTTAGGGGGGGTTAGGGTTAGGGGTTTGGGGTTAGTGTTAGGGTTAGTGTTAGGGTTAGGGTTAGAGGTTAGGGTTAGGGTTAGAGGTTAGGGTTAGGGTTAGGGTTAGGATTGGGTTTAGGGTTGGGGTTGGGGTTGGGGTTGGGGTTAGGGTTAGGGTTAGGGTTAGGTGTTAGGGGATAGGGTTAGGGGTTAGGAGTTAGGGTTAGAATTAGGGGGGTTAGGGTTAGTGTTAGGGGTTAGGGTTAGGGTTAGTGGTTAAAGTCAGGGTTAGGGTTAGGGTTAGGGTGTAAGGGTTAGGTTTAGGGTTATGGTTAGGGGGTTAGTGTTAGGGTTATGGTGTTAGGGTTAGGGTTAGGGTTAGGGTCAAGGTCAGGTTCAGGTTCAGGGTTAGGGTTAGGACTAGGGCTAGGGCTAGGGCTGGGGCTGGGCCTGGGGCTGGAGCCTAGGGATGGAGCTAGGGGGCTAGGGAGCTAGGGCTAGGGCTAGGGGGCTAAGGCTAGGGCTAGGGGGCTAGGGCTGGGGCTAGGGGGCTAGGACTAAGGCCAGGGGGCTAGGGCTAAGAGGGCTATGGGGATGGGGGCTAGGAGGCTAGGGCTAGGGGGCTAGTTCTAGGGCTAGGGGAGTAGGGCTAGGGTTAGGTTTAGGGATAGGGTTAGGGTTAGAGGTTAGGTTTAGGGTTATGGTTAGGGGTTAGCGTTAGGGTTAGGGTTAGGGTTATGGTTGGGGGTTAGGGTTAGGGTCAGGGTTTTAGGGTTAGGGTTAGGTTTAGGGTCAAGGTCAGGTTCAGTTTCAGAGTTAGGGTTAGGGCTAGGGCTAGGGCTAGGGCTGGGGCTTGGGCTGGGGCTGGAGGCTTGGGCTGGAGCTAGGGGGCTAGGGGGCTATGGGGCTAGGGGGCTAGGAGGCTAGGGCTTGGGCTAGGGGGCTAGGGTTTAGGGCTAGAAGGCTAGGGCTAGGGGCTAGGGGGCTAGGACTAGGACTAGGGCTAGGGCGCTAGTGCTAGGGGGCTAGGGGACTAGGGGGCTATGGCTAGGGCTAGGGGGCTAGGGCTGGGTCTATGGGGATAGGGCTAGGGGGCTAGGGCTAGGGCTGAGGCTAGGGGGCTAGGGGGCTAGGGCTGGATCTAGGGCTAGGGCTAAGGGGCTAGGGCTAGGGCTATGGGGCTAGGGCTGGGGCTAGGGGGCTAGTGCTTGGGGGCTAGGACTAGGGATAGGACTAGAGGGCTCGGGCTAGGGGGGCTAGGGGGCTAGGTGGCTAGGAGGCTAGGGCTAGGGTGCTAGGGCTAGGGCTAGCGGACTAGGGCAAGGGGTTGGGCTAACACGCTAGGGCTAGGGGGCTAGGGCTATGTTTAGGGTTACGGATTAGAGTTAGGGTTAGGGGGTCAAGGGTTAGGGAAACTTTTCAGTTTTCCTGTATTCCTAATTGAACGAGTGACACAAATGTGATTTAGTTTACAAAGTAGTGCTTTTCGTTAATGTTCGTTCATTGGAAACTTGTTAGGGTTAGTTTTAGGTTAGGGTTAGGTTTAGGGTTAGGGTTAGGGTTAGTGTTAGGGTTAGGGTTAGGGTTACGGGGTTAGCGTTAGGGTTAGGGTTAGGGTTAGTCTTATATCACTTTTCAGTTTTCCTGTTATAATAATTGAACAGGCGACACATGTGTGAATTAGTTTACAAAGTTGAGCTTTGCGTTTCTGTTCTTTCGATGGACACTTGTTTCTGTGCTGTACAGTGCGAGATAACACATTTCAGTGTTCCTATATTCCTAATGGAGCAAGCGACACACATGTGATTCCGTTTAAAGGTAGTGCTTTGCTCTTCTGTTTTTTTCTTGGAAAATTATTCCTGTACTGTACAGTGCGACATATCACATTTCAGTTTTCCTATATTCCTAATTTAGCAAGCAACACACATGTGATTTAGTTTTCAAAGTAGTGGTTTGCGTTTCTGTTCTACTGTTGGAAACTTGTTTCTGTGCTGTACAGTGTGATATATCACTTTTTAGTTTTCCTATTATAATAATTGAAAGGGCAACACGTATGTGAATTAGTTTACAAAGTTGTGCTTTTCGTTTCTGTTCTTTCGATGGAAACTTGTTTCTGTGCCGTCCAGTGTGAGATAACACTTTTCAGTTTTCCTATATTCCTAATGGAGCAAGCGACACACATGTGATTCTGTTTAAATGTAGTGCTTTGCTCTTCTGTTTTTTTGTTGGAAACTTGTTCCTGTACTGTACAGTGCGACATATCACTTTTCAGTTTTCCTATATTCCTAATTGAGCGAGCGACACACATGTGATTTAGTTCACAAAATAGTGCTTTGCGTTTCTGTTCTTCTGTTGGAAACTTGTTTCTGTGCTGTACAGTGGGATATATCACTTTTCAGTTTTCCTGTTATAATAATTGAACGGGCGTCACCTATGTGAATTAGTTTACAATGTTGTGCTTTGCGTTTCTGTTCTTTCTTTCTTTTTTTTTTTTTAAACCACGATTATAGCAGCTTTATTTGTAATAGCCGGAACCTGGAAACAACCCAGATGTCCATCAATGGAGGAATGGGTACAGAAATTGTGGTATTTTTATTTTTTTTTATTTTTTTTTAATTTTTTTATTATCAGTTACATTTTATTAACTCTGTATCCCAGCCATGTCCCAATCCCTCCCTCCCTCCCAGTCCCTCCCAGTCCCACCCTCCCTCCCTCATCTCCACCGTGCCCCTTTCCGAGTCCACCGATAGGGGGGACCTCCTCCCCATTCATCTGATCCTGTTTTATCAGGTATCTTCAGGACTGGCTGCAAAGCCCTCCTCTGTGGCCTAACAGGACTGCTCCTCCCTTCGGGGGTGGGGAGACCAAAGAGCCAGTCATTGAGTTCCTGTTAGAAATAGTCCTTGTTCCCCTCACTTTGGGAAACCAATTGATTACTGAGCTACCACAGGCTACATCTGAGCAGAGGTTCTAGGTTTTATCCATACATGGTCCTTGGTTGAATGTCAGTCTCAGCAAAGACCCTGTGCCCAGATATATTTGGTCCTTGTGGAGCTCCTATCCTTTCCCCATCAGACTAACTCCCCTTCTTTCTTATGATTCCCTGTACTCTGCCAAAGGTTTGGTCATGAGTCTTTGCTTTGAAAACACTGCTAGTTAGAGTCTTTCAGATGCGCTCAGTAGAATCCTGTCATATGTTCAATGCACATCCCATCTGTCTTTCTAAACGAAGATTGATCATCTTACCCCATGTCCACTCAATTGATTATCTTTTTTATCATTATGTTTATCATATCTTATAGGTCTATATAAGTGAGTATATCCCATGTTTGTCTTTCTCCTTCTGGGATATTTCACTCAGAATGATCTTTTCTAGATCCCACCATTTGCCTGCAAATTTCATGATTTCTTCCTTTTTGATTGCTGAGTAGTATTCCATTGTATAAAAATACCACAATTTCTGTACCCATTCCACCGTTGATGGACATCTGGGTTGTTTCCAGGTTCTGGCTATTACAAATAGAGCTGCTATAAACATGGTTGAGCAAGTGTCCTTTTTGTGTACTGGAACAAACTTTGGGTATATACCTAGCAGTGGTATAGCTGGGTCTGGAGGAAGCACTATTCCTAATTGTCTTAGAAAGCGCCAGATAGCTTTCCAGAGCGGTTGTACCAGTTTACATTCCCACCAGCAGTGGAGGAGGGTTCCCCTTTCTCCACAACCTCTCCAGCATGTGTTATCGCTTGAGTTTTTCATCTTGGCCATTCTGATGGGTGTAAGGTGATATCTCAGGGTTGTTTTGATTTGCATTTCCCTGATGGCTAATGAGGATGAGCATTTCTTTAAGTGTTTTTCTGCCATTCGATATTCCTCTGTCGAGAATTCTCTGTTTAGCTCTGTTCCCCATTTTTTAATTGGATTACTTGGATTGCTGCTTTTCAGCTTCTTTAGTTCTTTGTATATACTGGATATTAGTCCTCTGTCAGATAAAGGGTTAGTGAAGATTCTTTCCCAATCTGTAGGCAGTCGTTTTGTTTTGATGACGGTATCCTTTGCTTTACAGAAACTTTTCAGTTTCATGAGGTCCCATTTATTGATTGTTGCTCTTAGAGCCTGTGCTGTTGGTGTTCTGTTCAGGAAGTTGTCTCTGTGCCAATGAATTCTAGGCTGTTACCCACTTTTTTTTCCAATTGATTTAGGGTATCTGGTTTTATGTTGAGGTCCTTGATCCACTTTGACTTTAGTTTTGTGCAGGGTGATAAATATGGATCTATTTTCATTTTTCTGCATGTAGACATCCAGTTGGTCCAGCACCATTTGTTGAAGATGCTGTCTTTTTTCCATTGAATGGATTTGGCTTCTTTGTCAAATATCGAGTATTCATAGGTGTGTGGATCTATTTCTGGGTCTTCTATGCGGTTCCATTGATCCTCCTTTCTGTTTCTATGCCAATACCATGCAGTTTTTATTACTGTTGCCCTGTAGTACAGCTTGAGATCGGGGATGGAGATACCTCCAGATGATCTGTTGTTGTACAGGATCATTTTGGAGATTCTGGGTTTTTTGTTTCTCCATATGAAGCTGAGAATCTTTTTTTCGAGGTCTGTAAAGAATTGAGTTGGTATTTTGATGGGAATTGCATTGAATCTGTAGATTGCTTTTGGCAGTATGGCCATTTTCACAATGTTAATCCTACCAATCCATGAGCACGGGAGATCTTTCCATCTTCTGATATCTTCTTCGATTTCTTTCTTCAGAGACTTGAAGTTTTTCTCAAACAGGTCTTTCACTTGCTTGGTTAGAGTCACACCAAGGTACTTTATGTTATTAGTGGCTATTGTGAAGGGTGTTGTTTCCCTAATTTCTTTCTCAGCCTTTTTGTCTTTGGTATATAGGAGGGCTTCTGATTTTTTTGAGTTGATTTTGTATCCTGCCACTTTGCTGAAGGTGTTTATCAGCTGAAGGAGTTCTCTGGTTGAATATTTGGGGTCGCTCATGTATACAATCATATCATCTGCAAATAGTGACACTTTGACCTCTTCCTTTCCGATTTGTATCCCCTTGATCTCCTTTAGTTGTCTTATTGCTCTGGCTAGGACTTCAAGTACTATGTTGAAGAGATATGGGGACAATGGACAGCCTTGTCTTGTCCCTGATTTCAGTGGGATTGATTTAAGTTTCTCTCCATTGAGTTTGATGTTAGCTATAGGCTTGCTATATTTTGCCTTTACTATGTTTAGGTATGTGCCTTGTATCCCTGATCTCTCCAAGACTTTAAACATGAATGGGTGTTGGACTTTGTCAAATGCTTTTTCGGCATCTAAGGAGATGATCATGTGGTTTTTCTCCTTCAGTTTATTTATGTAGTGGATTACATTGATGGATTTCCGTATGTTGAACCACCCTTGCATGCCTGGGATGAAGCCTACTTGGTCATGGTGGATGATATCTTTGATATGTTCTTGGATTCGGTTTGCAAGTATTTTATTGAGTATTTTTGAGTCAATGTTCATAAGAGAGATAGGCCTGAAGTTCTCTTTTTTTGTTGGGTCTTTGTGTGGTTTAGGTATTAAGGTGACTGTGGCTTCATAGAATGAGTTTGGTAGTGTTCCTTCTGTTTCTATTTTGTGGAATAGCTTGAGGAGAATTGGAGTTAGCACTTCTTTGAAGGTCTTGTAGAATTCTCTTGCTGAAGCCATCTGGTCCAGGGCTTTTTGGAGGGGAGACTGTTAATGACTGCTTGATTTCCTTGGGAGATATAGGGCTATTCAGTCTTTCTACCTGATCTTGACTTAGTTTTGGTAGATGGAATCTTTCAAGAAAATTATCCATTTCATTTAGATTCTCAAATTTTGTGGCATATAGGCTTTTGTAGTATGACCTAATAATTGTTTGGATTTCCTCAATGTCTGTGGTTATGTCCCCATTTTCATTTCTGATTTTGCTGATCTGGATAGTTTCTCTCTGCTTTTTAGTTAGTTTGGCTAAGGGTTTGTCTATCTTGTTGATTTTCTCAAAGAACCAGCTTTTTGTTTCATTGATTCTTTGGATAGTTTTATTTGTTTCTAGTTGGTTGATTTCAGCCCTTAGTTTGATTATTTCCAGCCTTCTGCTCCTCTTGGGTGTATCTGCTTCTTTTTTTTCTAGGGTTTTCAGTTGGGCCATTAAGTTGTTTGTATGTGATGTTACAAATTTCTTCTTGCAGGCACTTAGTGCTATAAATTTTCCTCTGAGCACTGCTTTCAATGTGTCCCATAAATTTGGGTATGTTGTGCCTTCCTTTTCATTGAATTCTAGGAAGTCTTTAATTTCTTTCTTTATTTCTTCCTTAACCCAGCTGTCATTGAGTAGTAAGTTGTTCAGTTTCCATGTGCGTGTCGGCTTTTTGTTGTTTCTGTTGTTGTTGATGTCTAGCTTTAGTCCATGGTGGTCAGATAGTATACAAGGGATTATTTCAATCCTTTTGTATCTGTTGAGGCTTGCTTTGTGGCCCACTATATGGTCTATTTTGGAAAAGGTTCCATGTGGTGCTGAAAAGAAGGTGTACTCTTTTGAGTTTGGGTGAAACGATCTGTAGACGTCTATTAGGTCCATTTGATTTAGTGATTCTGTGAGTGCTTTTATTTCCCTATTTGGTGTCTGTCTAGTTGATCTGTCCCTTGGTGAGAGTGGAGTGTTGAAATCTCCCACTATTAAGGTATTAGGTTCAATGTATGATTTAAGCTTTAATAATGTTTCATTTACGAATGTCGGTGCTCTTGTATTTGGGGCATAGATATTCAAGATTGTGATGTCCTCTTGGTGGATTTTTCCTTTGATGAGAATATAGTGGCCCTCCTTATCTTTTTTGATAAACTTGGGTTGAAAGTCTATTTTATTAGATATTAGGATGGCTACTCCAGCTTGTTTTCTGGAACCATTTGCTTGAAAAACAGTTTTCCAGCCCTTTACTCTGAGGTAATGTTTGTCTTTGTTGCATAGGTGTGTTTCTTGGATGCAACAGAATGTTGGATCCTGTTTCCTTAACCATTCTGTTAGCCTGTGTCTTTTTATTGGTGAGTTGAGTCCATTGATATTGATAGATAATAGTGACCAATGCATGTTAGTTCCTTTTGTAATGGAGTCGATGATCTAACCCTGTTTCATTGCTTGTTTTCTTTTCATTTTTGTTGGGACATTATCTGTATGCCCTGTTTTCTTGGGTGAATTTGTTTTCATTGGATTGGAGTTTTCCTTCTAGTATCTTCTGTAGGGATGGTTTGCTGTGTAGATATTGTGTAAATTTAGTTTTGTCATGGAATATTTTGTTTTCTCCATCTATGTTGATTGAAAGCTTTGCAGGGTATAGTAGTCTGGGTTGACATTTGTGATCTCTTAGAGTCTCCATGATACTTGCCCAGGCCCTTCTGGCTTTCATAGTTTCTGATGAGAAGTCCGTGTGATTCTGATAGGTCTACCTTCATATGTTACTTGGCCTTTTTCCCTTGCTGCTTTTAATATCTTTTCTTTGTTCTGTAGATTTAGTGTTTTGACTATGATGTGACGTGATGTGTTTCTTTTCTGGTCTAGTCTATTTGGAGTTCTGTAGGCCTCTTGTATATTTATGGACATCTCTTTCTTTAAGTTGGGAAAATTTTCTTCTATGATTTTCTTGAAAATATTTTCTGGACCTTGGAGTCTGGAGTCTTCTTTTTCATGAATTCCTATTATTCTTAGATTTTGTCTTTTCATAGCATCCTTGATTTCTTGGATATTTTGTGATTGGAACTTTTCTGATTTTACTTTTTCTTTGAGAGAAGTATCCATTTCTGCAAGTGTGTCTTCAGCTCCAGAGATTCTCTCTTCCATCTCTTGTATTCTGTTGGTGATGCTTACATTTGTGGTTCCTGATCTTTTCTCCAAGTTCTCCAGCTCAAGGGTTTTCTCATTTTGTGTTTTCTTTATTGATTCTAATTCTGTTTTCATGCCTTGCACCATTTCTTTCATGTGTTTGAATTTGGGTTCCTGACTCTCTACGATGGCCTCTATTTCTTTTTTCATTTCCTTCTTATATGCCACTAATTTTTCCTCTACTTGTGTATCTATTTGTTTGGCTATGTTTGCCTGTGTTTCTTTAAGGATATTGTCTATTTCTTCTTTCTTTGCCTCCAATTGACTGGCCATTTCTTTGAAAGACTTGTTCATTTCCTCCTTATAAGCTTCAAATAATTGGGCAAGCATGGCTTTAAAATCATTTTCCTGTGCTTCTGCTGAATTGGAGTATCCATCGATTTTGGGGTTTGCTGGTGAAGTCATGATGTCCTGATTTATGTTGGAAGTGTTCTTTCGCCTACCCCTGGCCATTGGCTTATCTGAAACCTTCCCTGTTTGCTTTTGGATTCTGCAGATCAGACTGGTGCTGTCTCTCTCTGGTATCTGGAGAGTTCTTCAGGAGGCTGAGCACTCTCAGTGTGTCCTGAGGACTAGCTGTACCTGTGGGAGGAAAGTACGCAGGCGCAAACGGGGCAAATGCAAGCTTGTGTGTGTGCACGCGTGTGTGTGTGTGTGTCTGTGTGTGTAAGTGTGCGTGGATGCGTTTCTCGAGGGACAGAGTGATGGCTAATGTTGAACCCTTGAGTGTGTGGGAGGGGCTCTGCACTGTATATGTCGCAGGCGCTAATGATGATCGCGGCGCAATTTCTGGCATTAACTGTCTTAACTCCTCAATCAGGACCACAGGGCAGGAACTTCAATGTCCCTAGTGCCCCTCTGTTTCCCAAAATGGGTATGTGGGTGGGAGGGGGGTTCGATGCCTGGCTTCTGATTTAGAGGGACCCAGGATCTGGGGAACTGCAGATTCTCAAGGGTGCACTCACTTACAGGCAGGTCTCCTGGCAGAGATCATGGTATCCTCTCTGCTCTCTGGTTTGGCCCTGCTTCTTTGATGTGTTCCGTCAGTTCTGTGCTGCTGTCACTGCCAGGTTCTGAGGTCTTGCTGCAGCTGGAGATTTCAGGGTGGTCACTTCAGCAGGGATGGGGTAACCAGGCTCTCTGTTCTCTGGTTTGTTCCTGGTTAGTCTTAAATTGGAGGGCTGTGGTGCCCCGCCAGCTCAGTGCTGCTCCGCCGCCACGCCACGTCTGGCTGTAACTGGAGACTGGGCCGCTATTCCCAATGCTTTCTGGGAAGTCCTGGGATCTTTTCGTTGTGCTCTCCAAGCTTGGTAGGCCCAGCACCGACAGTGATGGCGATCCTGCCGAGCTAGTATGGTGTCTAGCAGATTCGCGCCTTGGGAGGATGGTGCAGCTGCTGCGCGAATCTGGGGCTCCGGGACGCGTACTGCTGGCTTTTGTCTGCCGCTAAAGTGCTTGGGGCTCCGTCTCAGCGGCTGTATACCCCAGGCAGTTAGGTCTGTGCTGAGAAAGATGAGTCAGCTCTGCCGCTGTGCTGAGGAGGAAGGAGGTCTGGGGGAAGGGAGTGCCGCAAGGACAAAGGATCGTTTCTCTCCTTCCCCAAGCAAGTCTCCAGGTGACCGGAGACCAAAGTTTTCACCTCCTGCAATGTTCCCTGCTGTTCAGAAAGCCTCGCCGTGGTTTTCCTGGGTTGTGGGTCCTTCCATTCTCCAACTCAGAAGATCAGGTATCCCACCGCTCAGAAACTGTGTGTGCTAGTCGCCATCTTGGCTCCTATTATGTGGTATTTTTATACAATGGAATACTACTCAGCAATCAAAAAGGAGGAAATCATGAAATTTGCAGGCAAATGGTGGGATCTAGAAAAGATCATTCTCAGGGAAATAACTCATATTTTTTAATGTTTCATATTTTTAAAAATTAATCTACCTTATGCAGTCACTGGCTACAACCATTCAATAATTTTGAGATGTGTTCTCATTTTCACTTTTCATTCTCTAATTTATCCCTTAAATGAATCCAATTTACAAGTCAGATTGAAAACAATTTTCCGAAGCCTGCCTCTAGCATTCTTATCTCATTATCATACCTATTTTACATGCTGTCACTACAATTTTCTCAAAGCCTAACTCTGTCATGTTAATATTTATTAATACATGCAGATCATCCTGAAAATCTGAGTAGGTGAAATACATATTTTCATATTCCACTAATAATATTATTTTACTTCATATATATTTACTGAAATATAGATACACATGTTTGCATTATATATATATATATATATATATATATATATATATATATATATATATATATCTTGTCACAATGCCATGTAATTATGAGTATACTGGGCAGTGATCTAAAGTACTCAAATTTTAAGTTCTGAAACTAAGTTGGATATAACTTTACCATCCTGTGTAACAACTCCAAATATGAAATTATTGTATTGGAGTGTCCATGGCTCACTGTAAGAGGGTCAGAGCATAGTTGTATTATCTATGTGTTTGATATCAACATCTAAAAATGGAAAGCTATGCTTCTGATTGGTTGTGTTTCTATTCATTCACTTAACTCACATTTATTAAAATTTCACAGTGAATAATGTCAATATTTTAACCTTACCAAATAAAATATTTTTAAAATCTTCTGGAACTTATTAGAAGATCATAATATGCTACATAGAAAATTTTAGATGACAATGTGGGTTTTGCATTTTAGTCTGTTATATGATGGTTTATATTTATTGAATTATATACATTGAATTATCCCTAAATTTCTCAGATGAAGCCTAGTTGATCATGATGGTTGATGTTTTTGATGTGTTTCTGAATTTTATTTTATCTTTTATCTTTTTTTTTTCAATGCAGTTTATTCAGGAACCTTAAACAATCATCTGACCCTGGGGAATGCCAGCCCACTTTAAATAGCCTATGGGTAGCCAACCCCAGCATGCCACGTGGGGAATGCAGATAGGTCCACATACGTGGAAACAAGCCAGATCCTCAGCCTTAGCCAAATGTGGAGTTGTTTGTGACAGAGAGCACTCACCATCCGGAAGGTGGAAGGCGGAAACCAGCTCCATCTTTCAGGCACGGCATTACGCAGCTCTCTACAGTTCCCCCCTTTTTGATTTGGACGCATCAGGCAAGAGTAGAGGTCTGATCTCTGATATTAGAAATAAATTGGGACTTTGTACTGGTGTTCATTTAGGTGTCATCCACCCAAAGTGCATCAGACCCGTCCGATACCTTTTTCTCAGAGGCGGGACCTGGGGCATCAACCCGCATGCAATCAGATATGCTCTTCTCTGGGTCCAAGGCGGCTGACCCTGAGTGCAGTGCTTAGCCTCGCATCCTCAGCATAACATTTTAGCTTTCTATGGTAGCCAACCATGCTTGGGGAAACTGTCCTGCTTCAATGGCTGTAAAGGCCTGAATGGTCATGGCTGCATTACGTTGTTGTGAGACTCTAATCTTGCATATATACCACAAGGCAAACCAAGGTGACCAACACCAGAAGGCCTGCTAGCGCTTCCATGCCCGCCCATTCCTTCAGATGATTCATGGCTGCAGCAATCCATGATGATAATCCTGTGGCTAGTCCTGCGTCCACTCTGGTAGAATTTACCATGACAATGGCCACTCTCAGCTGGTCCATCATAGTATCAAATTCTCCAGTCCATTTAACTAAAATATAGCTTGACAATTGTTTAGACAGATTTTCCCTGTGTTTTGCAGCACAGGGAAAATTCTCATGTTGTATGTTAGTGACACAAAGTCCAGCATACTTTCATTGACAGCCAAGTTGAATAATTTGCCTTAGGGTATCAATTTGCTCCTGCACGAGATCAAACCTCTGATTGAATATCATCAAACCTCCTTTTAGTTGAGCATTAATTCCTTTTTGTACATCTAAGGCATGAGCTACCTTGGCTAAAAGGTTATTCAGGGTCTGAGCAGTCTGCCCAGTATGACTCATGGCTAATGCCGTGGTGGTAGCTCCAACAGCTGCCAATGAGATGGCAGTAACAATGGCAGCTGTAATTCCAAAATCCCTTTTCTGTCTGAAGATAGTCATAGCGTGAGGGCATCAATGGGCACAGGCACCCAGCGAGGCTTGCTTTTTTTGCCCAATGCTGTAATGCTAGTAAATTTACTAGCTGGTTACTCACATGTGTTATATCTCTTTTCAGTTTTCTGTATTCCTAATTGAGCGAGTGGCACACATGTGATTTAGTTTACAAACTAGTGCTTTGCATTTCTGTTCTTACGTTGGAAACTTGTTCCTGTTAGGAACAAGTTAGGTTAGGTTTAGGTTAGGGTTAGGGTTAGGGTTAGGGGAGGGTTAGGGTTAGGGTAGGGTTAGGGTTAGGGTTAGGGTTAGGGTTAGGGGCTTAGGGTTAGGGTTAGGGTTATATCACTTTTCAGTATTCCTGTTATAATAATTGAACAAATGACAGGAATGTGAATTAGTTTACAAAGTTGTGGTTTGCGTTTTTGTTCTTTCGATGAAAAATCGTTTTTATGCCATACATTTCAATTTATCACTTTTCAGTTTCCCTGTATTCCTAATTGAGTGAGCGACACACATGTGATTTAGTTTACAAAGTAGTGCTTTACATTTCTGTTCTTCTGTTGGAAACTTGTTTCTGTGCTGTAGAGTGTGATATATCACTTTTCAGTTTTCCTGTTATAATAATTGAATGGGCGATACATATGTGAATTAGTTTCCAAAGTTTAGCTTTGCGTTTCTGTTCTTTCGACGGAAACTTGTTCCTGAGCTGTACAGTTGGATATATCACCTTTAAGTTTTCCTGTATTCCTAATTGAGTGAGTGGCACACATTTGATTTAGTTTACAAAGTAGTGCTTTGCGTTTATGTTCTTTCCTTGGAAATTTGTTCCTGTTAGGAACAAGTTATGGTTATGGTTATGGTTATGGTTACGTTTAGGGCTAGGGTTAGGGTTAGGGTTAGGGTTAGGGGCTTAGGGTTAGGTCAGGGTTAGGGTTTTGGTTAGGGTTAGGGGCTTAGGATTAGGGTTAGGGTTATATCACTTTTCAGTTTTGCTGTTATAATAATTGAAGGGGTGACACATCTGTGAATTAGTTTACAATTTTGTGCTTTGCGTTTCTGTTCTTTCGTTGGAAACTTGTTTCTGTGCCTTACGGTGGGAGATAACACTTTTCAGTTTTCCTGTATTCCTAATTAAGTGAGTGGCACACATGTGATTTAGTTTACAAAGTAGTGCTTTGCGTTTTTGTTCTTTCCTTAGGAACAAGTTAGGGTTAGGATTAGGGTTAGGGTTAGGGTTAGGGTTAGGGTTAGGGTGAGGGTTAGGGTTAGGGTATGGTTAGGATGAGGGTTAGGGTTAGGGTTAGGGGCTTAGGGTTAGGGTTAGGGTTATAACACTTTTCAGTTTTCCTGTTATAAGAATTGAACAGGCGAAACGAATGTGAATTAGTTTACAAAGTTGTGCTTTGCGTTTCTGTTCTTTCGATGAAAACTTGTTTCTTTGCCGTACATTTCGAGTTTTCGCTTTTCAGTTTCCCTGTATTCCTAATTGAGTGAGCGACACACATGTGATTTACTTTACAAAGTAGTGCTTTGCGTTTCTGATATTCTGTTGGAAACTTGTTCCTGTGCTGTACAGTTCGATATATAACTTTTCAGTTTTCATGTTATGATAATTGAACGGGTGACACGTATGTGAATTAGTTCCCAAAGTTGTGCTTTGCGTTTCTGTTCTTTTGATGAAAACTTGTTTCTTTGCCATAATTTCCATATATCGCTTTTCTTTTTCCCTGTATTCCTAATTGAGTGAGCGACACACATGTGATTTAGTTTAGAAAGTAGTGCTTTGCGTTTCTGCTCTTCTGTTGGAAACTTGTTTCTGTGCTGTACAGTGTGATATATCACTTTTCAGTTTTCCTGTTATAATAACTGAATGGGGGACCCATATGTGAATTAGTTTACAAAGTTGTGCTTTGCGTTTCTGTTCTTTCGATGAAAACTTGTTTCTTTGCCATACATTTCGATATATCGCTTTTTAGTTTTCCTGTTTTCCTATTTGAGCGGACGACACAAATGTGATTTAGTTTAAAAAGTTGTGCTTTGCCTTTCTATTCTTTTGTTGGAAACTTGTTTCTATGCACTAGAGTGGGAGATATCACATTTCAGTTTTCTTGTATTTCTAATTGAACGGGCTACATACATGATACTTAGTTTAAAAACTTGTGATTTATATTTCTGTTCTTTTTTTGGAATCATCTTTCTGTGCACTACAGTGGGAGATATCACTTTTCAGTTTTCCTGTATTCCTAATTGAGCGGGCGACACACATGTTAAGTAGTTTGCAAAGTTGTGCTTTATATTTCTTTTCTTTCATTGGAAACTTGTTTCTCTGAGGTACAATGCGAGATATCACTTTTCAGTTTTCCTGGATTCCTAATTGAACAGGTGACACACATGTGATTTAGTTTCCAATGTTGTGATTTTCTTTTCTGTTCATTCATTGCAAACTTCTTTCTGTGCTCTAAAGTGGAAGATATCACTTTTCAGTTTTCTTTTATTCCTAATTGTGCAGGGGACACACAGGTTACTTAGTTTACAAAGTTGTTCTTTACATTTCTGTACTTTCGTTGGAAATTTCTTTCTGTGCTCTCAAGTGGGAGATCTCACATTACAGTTTTTCTGTATTCCTAATGGAACGGGCGACACAAATGTGATTTAGTTTACAAAGTTTTGTTTAGCCTTTTTATTCTTTTGTTGGAAACTTGTTTCTGTGCACTACTGTGGAGATATCACATTTCAGTTTTCCTTTATTCCTAATTGAGGGGGCTATACACATGTTACTGATCATACAAAGTTGTGCTTTACATTTCTGTTCTTTCATTGGAAACTTGTTTCTGTGAGGTACAGTGCAAGATATAACTTTTCAGTTTTACTGTATTCCTAATTGTGCAGGCGACACACATGTTACTTAGTTTACAAAGTTGTGCTTTGCCTTTCTGTTCTTTTGTGGGAAACTTGTTTCGGTGAGGTACAGTGCGAAATATCACTTTTCAGTTTTACTGTATTCCTAATGTACGGGCGACACACATGTGATTTATTTTCCAAAGCTCTGCTTTGTGTTTATGTTCTTTCATTGGAAATTTCTTTCTGTGCTCTAAAGTGGGAGATATCACTTTTCAGTTTTCCTGTATTCCTAACTGAACGGACGACACACATGTTACCTAGTTTACAAAATTGTGCTTTACATTTGTGTTCTTTTGTTGGAAACTTCTTTCTGTGCACTACAGTGGGAGATATCACATTTCAGTTTTCCTGTATTCCTAATTGAATGGACGACACACATGTTACCTAGTTTACAAAATTGTGCTTTACATTTGTGTTCTTTTGTTGGAAACTTCTTTCTGTGCACTACAGTGGGAGATATCACTTTTCAGTTTTCTGTATTTCGAATTGAACGGGCTACATACATGTTACTTAGTTTACAAACTTGTGATTTACATTTCTGTTCTTTTTTTGGAATCATCTTTCTGTGCACTACAGTGGGAGATATCACTTTTCAGTTTTCCTGTATTCCTAATTGAGCGGGCGACACACATGTTAAGTAGTTTGCAAAGTTGTGCTTTATATTTCTTTTCTTTCATTGGAAACTTGTTTCTCTGAGGTACAATGTGAGATATCACTTTTCAGTTTTCCTGGATTCCTAATTGAACAGGCGACACACATGTGATTTAGTTTTCAATGTTGTGCTTTTCTTTTCTGTTCATTCATTGCAAACTTCTTTCTGTGCTCTAAAGTGGAAGATATCACTTTTCAGTTTTGTAGTATTCCCAATTGTGCTGGGGACACACAGGTTGCCTAGTTTACAAAGTTGTGCTTTACATTTCTGTTCTTTCGTTGAAAACTTGTTAGTGTGAGGTACAATGCGAGATATCACTTCTCAGTTTTCCTGTATTCCTAATTGAACGGGTGACACACATGTGATTTAGTTTCCAAAGTTGTGCTTTGCGTTTCTGTTTTTTATTGGAAACTTCTTTCTCTGCTCTAAAGTGGGAGATATCACGTTTCAGTTTTCCTGTATTCCTAATAGTGCAGGCAACACACGTGTTACTTAGTTTACAAAGTTGTTCTTTACATTTCTGTACTTTCGTTGGAAATTTCTTTCTGTGCTCTCAAGTGGGAGATCTCATGTTTCAGTTTTTCTGTATTCCTAAAGGAACGGGCGACACAAATGTGATTTAGTTTACAAAGTTTTGCTTTGCCTTTCTATTCTTTTGTTGGAAACTTGTTTCTGTGCACTACTGTGGAGCTATCACATTTCAGTTTTCCTGTATTCCTAATTGAGAGGGCTATACACATGTTACTGAGCATACAAAGTTGTGCTTTACATTTCTGTTCTTTCATTGGAAACTTGTTTCTGTGAGGTACAGTGCGAGATATAACTTTTCAGTTTTACTGTATTCCTAATTGTGCAGGCGACACACATGTTACTTAGTTTACAAAGTTGTGCTTTTCCTTTCTGTTCTTTTGTGGGAAACTTGTTTCTATGAGGTACAGTGCGAGATATCACTTTTCAGTTTTCCTGTATTCCTAAGTCAATGGGAGACACACATGTGATTTAGGTTCCAAAGTTGTGCTTTGCCTTTCTGTTGTTTCATTGGAAACTTCTTTCTGTGCTTTAAAGTGGGAGATATCACTTTTCTGTTTACCCGTATTCCTAATTGTACAGGCGACACACATGTTAATTAGTTTACAAAGTTGTGCTTTACATTTCTGTTCTTTTGTTGGAAACTTGTTTCTTTGAGGTACAGTGCGAGATATCATTTTTCAGTTTTCATGTAATCCTAATTGAACTGGCGACACACATGTGATTTAGTTACCAAAGTTGTGCTTTGCGTTTCTGTTCTTTCATTGTAAACCTCTTTCTGTGCTCTAAAGTGGGAGATATCACTACTTAGTTTTCCTGTATTCCTAATTGAGCGGGCGACACAAATGTGATTTAGTTTAAAAAGTTGTGCTTTGCCTTTCTATTCTTTTGTTGGAAACTTGTTTGTATGCACTACAGTGGGAGATATCACTTTTCAGTTTTCATGTATTCCTAATTGAATGGGCGACACACATGTGATTTAGTTTCAAATGTTTTGCTTTGCGTTTCTGTACTTTCATTGGGAACTACTTTCTGTGCTCTAAAGTGGGAGGGTTAGGGTTAGGGGTTTGGGTTAGGGTTAGGGTTAGGGTGAGGGTTAGGGTTAGGGTTAGGGGGTTAGGGTTAGGGTTAGGGATATATAACTTTTCAGTTTTCCTGTTATAATAATTGTACAGGCGACACATATGTGAATTAGTTTACAAAGTAGTTCTTTGCGTTTCTGTTCTTTCGATGGAAACTTGTTTCTGTGCGTTACAGCACGAGATAACAATTTTCAGTTTTCCTGTATTCCCAATTGAGCTAGCGACACACATGTGATTTAGTTTACAAAGTAGTGCTTTGCTCTTCTGTTCTTTCGTTCGAAACTTGTTCCTGTGCTGTACAGTGCGATATATCACTTTTCAGTTTTCCTGTTATAATAATTGAATGGGTGACACGTATGTGAATTAGGTTACAAAGTTGTGCTTTGCGTTTCTGTTCTTTCGATGGAAACATGTTTCCATGCCGTACAGTGCAAGATAACACTTTTCAGTTTTCCTGTATTCCTAAGTGAGCGAGCAACACTCATGTGATTCCGTTTAAATGTAGTCCTTTGCTTTTCTCTTCTTTTGTTCAAAACTTGTTCCTGTGTTGTACAGTGCGATATATCACATTTCAGCTTTCCTGTATTGCTAATTGAGCGAGTGACACACAAGTGATTTAGTTTACAAAGTAGTGCTTTGCATTTATGTTCATTCGTTGGTAACTTGTTCCTATTAGGAACAAGTTAGGTTAGGTTAGGTTTAGGATTATAGTTAGGGTTAGTGTTATATCACTTTTCATTTTTCCTGTTATAATAATTGAACAGACGACACATATGTGAATTAGTTTCAAAGTTGTGCTTTGTTTTTCTGTTCTTTCGATGAAAACTTATTTCTTTGCTGTAAAGTTCGATATATGACTTTTCAGCTTTCCTGTACTCCTAATTGAGCGAGTGACACATATGTGATTTAGTTTACAAACTAGTGCTTTGCGTTTATATTCTTTAGTTGGAAACTTGTTTATGTTAGGAATAAGTTAGGGTTATGGTAAGGGTTAAGGTTAGGGTTAGGGGTAGGATTAGGGTTACGGGTTAGGGTTAGAATTAGGGTTAGGGTTAGTGTGGCTGGGTTAGGGTTAGGGTTAGGGTTAGAGTTACTGATTCTGTTAGGCTACGATTATGATTCGGTTAGGCTTCTGATTCACGGTTAGTGTTAGGTTATATCACTTTTCAGTTTTCCTGTTAAAATAATTGAACAAGCAACACATACGTGAATTAGTTTACAAAGTTGTGCTTTGCGTTTCTGTTCTTTCAATGAAAAATTGTTTCTTTGCTGTAAAGTTCGATATATCACTTTTCAGTTTTCCTGTAGTCCTAATTGAGCAAGCCACAAACATGTGATCTAGTTTACAAAGTATTGCTTTGCGTTTCTGTTCTTCTGTTGGAAATTTGTTCCTGTGCTCTACAGTGTGATATATCATTTTTCAGTTTTCCTGTATTCCTAATTGAGCGAGTGACACACATGTGATTTAATTTACAAAGTAGTGCTTTGCGTTTATGTTCCTTCGTTGGAAAATTTTTCCTGTTAGGAATAAGTTAGCGTTAGGGTTAGGGTTAGGGTAGGGTTACGTTTAGGGTTAGGGTTAGGGTTAGGGTTAGATGGTTAGGGTAAGTGTTAGGGTTAGGGTTAGAGGTTAGTGTTAGGGTTTCGTTTAGGGGTCAGGGTCAGGGTCAGGATCGGGGTCAGGTCAGGGTCAGGGTTAGGGTTAGGGTTAGCTGGGGTAAGGGTTAGGGTTAGGGGTTAGGGTTAGGGTTAGGGTTAAAGTCAGGGTTAGGGTTAGGGTTAGGGGTTAGGGTTAGGTTTAGGGTTAGGGTTAGGGGGTAAGGTTAAGGTTAGGTTAGGGTTGGGTTAGAGGTTAGGGTTAGGGTTTGGTTTAGGGGTCAGGAGTCAGGATTGGGGTCAGGGTCAGGGTCAGGGTTAGGGTTAGGGTTAGCTGGGGTAAGGGTTAGGGTTAGGGGTTAGGGTTAGGGTTAGGTTAGGGGTTAAAGTCAGGGTTAGGGGTTAGGGTTAGGTTTAGGGTTAGGGTTAGGGTTAAAGGTTAGGGTTAGGGTTAGGGTTAGGGTTAGGTTTAGGGTTAGGAGGTTAGGGTTAGGGTTAGGGTTAGGGTCAGGGTTTGGGTTTAGGGTTAGGGTTAGGGTTAGGGTTAGGGTTAGGGTTAGGGGTTAGGGTTAGGGTTAGGGGATTAGGGTTAGGGTTAGGGTTAGGTTAGGGGTCAGGGTCAGGGTCAGGGTGAGGTTAGGGTCAGGTCAGGGTCAGGGTCAGGGGTTAGGGTTATGATTAGGTTTTAGGGTTAGGGGTTAGGGTTAGGGTCAAATTCAGGGTTAGGGTTAGGGATAGGGGATTAGGGTTAGGTTTAGGGTTAGGTTTAGGGGGTTAGTGTTAGTGTTAGTGTTAGGGTTTGGGGGTTAGGGTTAGGGTTAGGGGGTTAGTGTTAGGGTTAGTGTTAGGGTCAGGGTCAGAGTCAGGGTTAGGGTTAGGGCTAGGGCTAGGGCTATGGCTGGGGCTGGGGTTGGGGTTCGAGGCTAGGTCTGGAGCTAGGGGGGTAGGGGGGCTAGGGGTAGGGCTATAGGGCTAGGAGGCTAGGGCTGGGGCTAGGAGGCTAGGGGGCTAGGGTTAAGGGGCTAGGGCTAGGAGCTCGGGGGCTAGGACTGGGGCTAGGGCTAGGATTAGGACTAGGGCTACTGGGCTAGGGCTAGGGCTAGGGGGCTAGGGCTAGCGGGCTAGGGGACTAGGGGAGTAGGGCTAGGGCTAGGGGGCTAGGTCTGGGGCTAGAGGGCTAGGGCTAGGAGGCTAGGGCTAGGGCTGAGGCTAGAGTGCTAGGCGGCTAGGGCTGGGGTTAGGGCTAGGGCTATGTCTAGGGGGATAAGGCTAGGACTAGGGTCTAGGGCTGGGGAAGGCAGCTAGTGCTAGGGGACTAGGACTAGGGCTAGTCCTAGGGCCTAGGAGGCTATGGCAAGGGGGCTAGGGCTAGGGCTAGGGGGCTAGGGAAAGGGGGTTGGGCTAGCGGGGTGGGGTTAGGGGGCTAGGGCTAGGGTTAGGGTTAGGGGTTAGGGTTAGGGTTAGGGTGTCAAGGGTTAGGGTCAAGGGTCTGGGCCAGGGTCAGGGTCATAGCCAGGACCAGGGCCCCCGGGCCAGGGCCAGGACTGCCAGGGCCAGGAACAGGGCTGCCAGGGCCAGGGCCAGAGCTGTCAGGGCCAGGGCCAGGTCTGTCAGGGTCAGGGCCAGGGCTGTCAGGGTCAGGGACAGTGCTGTCAGGATCAGGGTCAGGGCTGTCAGGGTTAGGGTTAGGGTTAGGGGTTAGGGTTTTGGGGTTAAAGGTTAGGGTCAAGGGTCAAGGACCAGGGCCAGGGCCAGGGCTGCCAGGGCCAGTGCCAGGGCACTCAGGGCTATCAGGGCCACGGCCAGGGCTGCCACGGCCATGGCTGTCAGGATCAGGGCCAAGGCTGTCAGGGCCAGGGCCAGGGCTGTCAGGGACATGGCCAGGGCTGTCAGGGCCAGTGCCAGGGCTGTCAAGGCCAGGGCCAGGGATGTCAGGACCAGGGTCAGGGCTGTCAGGGTCAGGGCCAGGTCTGTCAGGGTGTTGGAAGCGGCGTGATTCGTCTTGCCGGCAGAAACGCACGCAGGCACAAGGGTCCTTCCGCAACAAGCCTTTATTACAGTCAATCGATGAAAGGAGGAGAGGAGAGCGGGCCCGGCCACCTCGCGGGCGTGGGCGGCGCGCGCATTGTTCGACTGACACCGCAGCCTCCTGCGTGGCGCAGCCAGGGCGGGCAAGCCCCCAGCGGGGAGAGGGGGACAACGAGAGGGAGGACAGCGCCAGGGCCCAGAAGTGGCTCTGTTTATATAAGCCTTGGTCGCACCTAAGTGATGTGTCAATATCCTGATTGGCTGCTCACTCTTTATCCCGCCTGATGACTCGGGCCCAGCGTGCTTAGAGTGCTTACGCAATTTGCACAACCCGCGCATGCGTACTGGAGGTTATTTTTTACAGTTTTGAGGGCAAAATGTCAGCGCCACCTAGTGGCCTCTGAGTCTCAGCTCTCCACATCCCCCTTTTGTTTTAATAAATGAAAACTGCCTTAAAGCCTATAAGCGTGCCCCAAGAGAGCCCTAAGCTCAATCAAGCGAGCTCCTTCTTTGGGGAGTAAGCGATCAGTAGCTTTAGATTACTTCCTTACCCCACCAGGTGCAATGGAGACAAGTCCTCTGGGTGCAGGGGCTAAGGGAGAAGATTAAAAAAGGAGGTGACACCCATTCCCGTGCAATGGAATAAAATTCCAGGGAGTGTAAGGGCTGTCATCCTCCCATCTAGGTACCATAGCCGCTTAGACAAAGGCAACATTGACTTGGATCACTCATCGACTCAGGGCAATGGGAAAAACCCCTGAGGTGCATCGACTGAGTGTCACAGTCTGTTTTAATTTTTTAACATGGATAACCAAATTTTGGGCGATGATCCCTGTTTCAAGGCCACAAGTGTTTGCGCGATCGCGACCTAGTCACGTTTATGTTGGGTATTGAGTTTGCAGAACAACCAGAGTAAAAACACTAAGCCACAACATAGTGATACACCACACATTCTAAACCTCACCCAATCTTAAAGTAAGAAAAGGCAGAAGAAACCAAGGGTAATAATCCATCTGTGGGTGATGAATCCACTCGAGTAGAATTAGTGGTCATCCCAGCTGCCCTTGACTCTTCAAGTGGTAGCAGGTGTATCTGTTGAAAGATCATCTTCAGCTGTCACCAGCTTTCGCGTGAGGCGCTCCTGTACCCAGAATGGATTGTTTTCTTCCTGTGGGAAAACACAAACAGCTCCCCTGGATCTTATTAAGATAGGATCCGGGCCTTTACATTGACCAGTTAAGACATCCTTCCATTTGATCATTTCCTTGGGCCTATTAGGCCCTAAGCAGTGGCGATCAGCCGCCAAATGGCCTTGACTGTCCAAATTCAAAAAATTGAGTGTGAAGAGTGCCAAGGAAACGGACACTCGTGGCACTGAGGGCAGAGCCTCCTGGACTCTCCCTTTTGTTTTATTATGTAGGATTTTAGGGTCCGGTGAGCATGTTTAATAATACCCTGACTTTGAGGGTTATATGGGAGACCCGTTAGATGGGTCACTTTTATTGGATGACAAAACTGTCCAAATTTTTGAGAAGTATAGGCCGCCCATTGGCAGTTTTTTAGAATTTTGGGCTTTCCCCAGGCACTCCATGCCTCTAGGCAATGTTGAATAACATGGGCTGCCTTTTCTCCAGTCAGGGGAGAAGCAAACACAACTCCAGAGCAAGTATCAACAGAAACATGCAAATATTGAAGTTTACCAAAAAATGAAATGTGAGTAACATCCATCTGCCACACTTGTAGTGGACGGATTCCTCTGGGATTAATCGCAACATGAGGCATAGGTAAGAACTGACAACAATTTTGACATTGGGTAACAACATCTCTAGCTTCTTTTCTAGTTATGTCAAATCAATGACACAATGTCTCAGGTGTAACATGAAAACTTTTATGAAACTCCTTAGCCAATTCTAAATTTGAATTAATGTTAGGGTTATGGTTAAGGTTACGGTTAGGGTTAGGGTTAGGGTTAGGATTAGGTTAGGTTAGGGTTAGAGGGTTAGGGTTAGGGTTAGAGGGTGAGGGTTAGGGTTAGGTTAGGGTTAGGGGTTAGGGTTAGGGGTTTTTGGGTTAGGTTTAGGGTTAGTGTTATGGTTAGGGTTAGAGTTAGAGTGTTAGGATTAGGTTAGAGGTTAGGTTTAGGGTTAGGCTTAAAATTAGGTTGGGGTTGGGGTTAGGATTAGGCTAGGGTTGGGGTTAGGGTTAGGAGTTAGGTTAGATTTAGGATAGGGTTAGGTTAGGGTTAAAGGTTAGGGTTAGGGTTAGGGTTCTGGCCAGGGTTAGGGTTAGAGCTAGGGTTCAGGTTCAGGTCAGGTCAGGGTCATTGTTAATGTTAGGGGGTAGGGCTAGTGTTAGGGGTTAGGGTTAGGGTTAGGGTTAGGGGTTAAAATCAGGGTTAGGGGTTAGGGTTAGGGTTATGGTTAGGGGGTTAGTGTTAGGGCTAGTGTTAGGGTGTTAGAATTAGGGTTAGGGTTAGGGTCAGGGTAAGGTTCAGGGTCAGGGTTAGCTTTAGGGCTAGGGCTAGGGCTGGGGCTGGGGCTGGTGCCTAGGCTGGAGGTTAGGGCTGGAGTTAGGGGGCTAGGGGGCTAGGGCTAGGGCTAGGAGGCTAGGAGGCTAGGGGGCTAGGGTTAGGGGTTAGGGGGCTAGGAATGGGGCTAGGACTAGGACTAGGGCTAGGAGGCTAGGGCTAGGGCTGCTAGGGGCTGGGCCTAGGGGGGGCTAGGGGCTAGGGGGGCTAGGGCTAGGGGGCTATTGCTGGGTCTAGGTGGATAGGGCTAGGGGGCTAGGGCTAGGGCTGAGGCTAGGGGTCTAGGGGCTAGGGCTGGGGCTAGGCTGGGGGCTGGGGGCTGGCTAGGGGCTTAAGCTAGGGGTCTAGGGCTGGGGCTAGGGGTCTATTGCTAGGGGGCTAGGACTAGGGCTAGGACTAGGGGGCTAGGCCTAGGGCGGTTAGGGCTAGGGATAGGAGCCTAGGGGCAAGGGTTTGGCCAGAGGGTAGGGCTAGGGGTCTAGGGCTAGGTTAGGGTAAGGGTTAGGTTTAGGGTTAGGGGGTCAAGGGTTAGGGTCAAGGGTCAGGGCCAGGGTCAGGGTCAGGGCTAGGAGCAGGGCCGCCAGGGCCAGGGCCAGGGCTGCCAGGGCCAGGACCAGGGCTGTCAGGGTCAAGGCTAGGGCTGTCAGGGTCAGGGTCAGTGCTGACAGGGTCAGGGTCAGGGCTGTCAGGGTTAGGGTTAGGGTTAGGTGTTAGGGGTTAGGGTTAGGGGTTAGGGTTAGTGGGTCAAAGATTAGGGTCAAGGGTCAAGGTCCAGGGACATTACCAGGGTTGCCAGGGCCAGGGCCAGGGCCAGGGAGAGGGCCACAAAGGCTGCCAGGCCCAGGGCCGTCAGGGCTATCAGGGCCACGGCCAGGGCTGCCAGGACCATGGCTGTCAGGATCAGGGCCAGGGCTGTCACGGCCAGGGCCAGGGCTGTCAGTGTCAGGGCCAGGTCTGTCAGGGTTAGGGTTAGGGTTAGGGTCAGTGTCAGGGTGAGGGTCAGGTTCAGGGTTAGTGTTAGGGATAGGGCTAGGGTTAGGGCTAGGGCGGGGTCTGGGGCTGGGGCTGGAGGTTAGGGCTGTAGCAAGGGGGCTAGGGGCTAGGGCTAGGGCTAGGGGGCTAGGAGGCTATGGCTGGGGCTAGGGGGCTGGGGAGCTAGGGCTAGGGGGCTAGGGCTAAGGGCTAGGGGGCTAGGGCTGGGGCTAGGACTAGGACTAGGGCTAGGGGGCTAGGACTAGTGCTAGGGAGCTAGGGCTAGGGGGCTAGGGGACTAGGGGGCTAGGGCTAAGGATAGGGGAATAGGGCTGAGGCTAGGGGGCTAGGGGGCTAGGGCTGGGGCTAGGGCTAGGGCTAGGTCGCTAGTGCTAGGGGGCTAGGAGTAGGGCTAGGACTAGGTTGCTAGGGCTTGCGGGGCTAGCGGGGCTAGGGGGCTAGGGGGGTAGGAGGCTAGGGCTAGCGGGCTAGGGCTAGGGGGCTAGGGCTATGGTTAGGGTTAGGGGTTAGGTTTAGGGTTAGGGGGTCAAGGGTTAGGGTCAAGGGTCATGGCCAGGGTCAGGGTCAAAACCAGGACCAGGGCGGCCAGGGCCAGGGCCAGGGCTGCCAGGGCCAGGGCTGCCAGGGCCAGGGCTGGCAGGGCCAGGGCCAGGGCTGGCAGGGTCAGGGCCAGGGCTGTCAGGGTCAGGGTCAGGGCTGTCAGGGTCAGAGTCAGGGCTATCAGTATGAGGGTTAGGGTTAGAGGGTTAGGGTTAGGGTTAGGGTTAGGGTTAGGCCAGGTTTAGGGTTTGCCAGGGTTTGGGTTAGGGTTTGGTTTGGGGATGGGGGTTAGGGTTAGGGGGTTAGGGTTAGGGTTCTGGTTCAGTTAGGGTTATGGTTAGAGGTTAGGGTTAGGGTTAGAGGGTTAGGGATAGGGTTAGGGTTAGGGTTAGGGTTGGGGTTAGGGTTGGGGTTGGGGTTGGGGTTTGGGTTGGGGTTAGGGTTATAGTTATAGTTATGGTTAGGGTTAGGTAATGGTTAGGGTGTTAGTGTTAGGGTTAGGGTCAGGGTGAGGTTAGGGTTAGGTGGGGTTAGGGTGAGGTTAGGGGTTAGGGTTAGGGTTAGGGGTTAAAGTCAGGCCAGGGGGTTAGGGTTAGGGTTAGGGTTAGGGTTAGGAGTTAGTGTTAAGGTTATGGTTAGGGTTAGTGTTAGGGTCAGGGTCAGGTCAGGGTCAGGGTTAGGTTTAGGGCTGGGGCCTAGGGCTGGGCTGGGGCTGGAGCTGGGGCTGGAGGCTAGGGCTGGAGTTAGGGGCTAGGGGCTAGGGCTAGGGTAGGTGGCTAGGAGGCTAAGGCTGGGGCTAGGGGGCTAGGTGGCTAGGGCTGGGGCTAGGAATAGGAATAGGCCTAGGGGGCTAGGGCTACGGGGCTAGGTTTAGGGTGCTAGGGGACTGGGGGCTCGGGCTAGGGGGCTAGGGCTAGGGCTGAGGCTAGCGGGCTAGGGGTCTAGGGCTGGGGCTAGGTCTAGGGCTAGGGCTAGGGGGCTAGGGCTGGGGCTAGGGGGCTAGTGCTAGGGGGCTGGGACTAGGCCTGGGACTAGGGGCTATGGCTAGGGGGCTAGGGTGCTAGGGGCTAGGAGGCTAGGGCTAGCGGGCTAGGGCTAGGGGGCTAGGGGTAGGTTTAGGGTTAAGGGTTAGGTTTAGGGTTAGGGGGTCAAGGGTTAGCGTCAAGGGTCAGGGACAGGGCCAGGTTCAAAACCAGTACCAGGGCCACCAGGGACAGTGCCAGTGCTGCCAGGGCCAGGGCTGTCAGGGCCAGGGCCAGGGCTGTCAGGGCCAGGGCCAGGGCTGTCAGGGTCAAGGCCAGGGCTGTCAGGGTCAGGGTCAGTGTTGTCAGGGGTCAGGGTCAGGGCTGTCAGTGTGAGGGTTAGGGTTAGAGGGTTAGGGTTAGGGTTAGGTTAGGGTTAGGGTTGGGGTTGGGGTTGGGGTTAGGGTTAGGGGTTAGGGTTAGGGTTACGGTTAGTGTTAGGGTTAGGGTTAGAGGGTTAGGGTTAGGGTTAGAGGGTTAGTGTTAGGGGTTAGGGTTAGTGTTAGGGGTTAAAATCAAGGTTAGGGTTAGGGTTAGGGCTTTAGGTTTAGGTTTAGGTTAGGAATTAGGTTATGTTTAGGGGTTATGGTTATGGTTAGGGTTAGGGTTAGGGTTAGGGTTAGGGGTTAGGTTAGGCTAGGTTCAGGGTCAGCGTCAGGTTTAGGGTTAGAGCTATGGCTAGGGCTAGGGCTGGGGCTGGGACTGGGGCTGGAGGCTAGGGCAGGAGCTAGGGGGCTAGGGGGCTAGGGCTAGGGCTAGGGGGCTAGGAGGCTAGGGCTGGGGCTAGGGGGCTTCGTGGCTAGGGCTAGGTGGCTAGGGCTAGGGGCTAGGGGGCTAGGACTGGGGCTAGGACTAGGAACAGGGCTAGTGGGCTAGGGCTAGGGCTAGTGGGCTAGGGCTAGGGGGCTAGGGGACTAGGGGGCTAGGGCTAGGCCTAGGGGGCTAGGGCTGGGGCTAGGGGGATATGGCTAGCGGCTAGGGCTAGGGCTGCGGCTAGGGGGATAGGGGGCTAGGGCTGGGGCTGGGTTAGGCTAGGGCTGGGGGCTGGGGCTGGGGCTGGGGGGCTAGGGCTGGGGCTCGGGGGCTAGTGCTAGGGGGCTAGGACTAGGGCTAGGACTAGGGGGCTAGGGCTAGCGGGGCTAGAGGGATAGGGGGCAAGGAGACTAGGGCTAGGGGGCTAGGGCTAGGGCTAGGGGGCTAGTGCAAGGGGGTTGGGCTAGCGGGCTAGGGCTAGGGCTAGGGCTAGGTTAGGGTTAGGGTTAGGGTTAGGGTTAGAGGTTAGGGTTAGGGTTATGGTTAGGGTTAGGGTTGGGGTTAGGTTTATGGGTTAGGGGTTAGGGTTAGGGTTAGTGATAGGCCAAGGTTAGGGGTTAGGGTTAGGGTTAGGGTTAGGGGTGTTAGGGTTAGGGTTAGGGTTATGGGTCAGGGTCAGGGTCAGTGTCAGTGTCAGGGTTAGGGTTAGGGGGGTTAGGGTTAGGGTTTGGGGTTAGGTTTAGGATTAGTGTTAGGGGTTAAAATCAGGGTTAGGGTTAGGGTTAGGGGGTTAGGATTAGGTTTAGGGTTAGGGTTAGGGGGTTAGGGTTAGGGTTAGTGTTAGGGGGTTAGTGTTAGGGGGTTAGGGTTAGGGTTAGGGTCTGGGTCAGTATCAGGGTCAGGGTTAGGGTTAGGGCTAGGGCTAGGGCTAGGGCTAGGGCTAGGACTGGGGCTGGGACTGTGGCTGGAGGCTAGGGCTGGAGCTAGGGGGATAGGGAGCTAGGGCTAGGGCTAGGGGGCTAGGAGGCTAGGGCTGGGGCTAGGGGGCTAGGGGGCTAGGGCTAGGGGGCTAGGAAGCTAGGGCTAGGGCTAGGCGGCTAGGGCTAGGGCTGGGCGGCTAGGGCTGGGGCTAGGGGGCTAGTGCTAGAGGGCTAGGACTAGGGCTAGGACTAGGTGGCTAGGGCTAGGGGGGCTAGGGGGATAGGGGGCAAGGAGACTAGGGCTAGGGGGCTAGGGCTAGGGTTCTAGGGCAAGGGGGTTGGGCTAGCGGGCTAGGGCTGGGGGCTAGGGCTAGGGTTAGGCTTAGGGGTTAGGGTTAGGGATAGGCGGTCAAGGGTTAGGGTCAAGGGTCAGGGCCAGGGTCAGGGTAAGGACCAGGACCAGGGCCGCCAGGGCCAGGGCCACGGCTGCCAGGGCCAGGGCCAGGGCTGTCAGGGCCAGGGCCAGGGCTGTCAGGGCCAGGGCATGGCTGT
>JAEOAE010003275.1:0-25370 GCA_036365155.1 Meriones psammophilus | reverse complement strand
TTCTGTTTACAAATTAGTGATTTGCTTTTCTGTTCTTTTTCGTCGGAAACTTGTTCCTGTTAGAAACAAGTTAGGTTTAGGTTAGGTTTAGGTTAGGTTAGGTTAGGCCAGGGTTAGGTTAGGTTAGGTTAGGCTAGGTTAGGGTTAGGGTTAGGGTTAGGTTAGGTTAGGTTAGGGTTAGGTTAGGTTAGGTTTAGGGCTAGGTTAGGTTAGGTTAGGTTAGGGTTAGGTCACATTTCACATTTCAGTTTTTCTTATAATAATTGAACAGGCGACACGTATGTGAAATAGTTTACAAAGTTGTGCTTTATGCTTCTGTTCTTTTGATGGAAACTTGTTTCTGTGCCGCATAGTGTGAGATAACACTTTTTCAGTTTTCCAGTATTCCAAATTGAGCGAGCGACACACATGTGATTCCGCTTACAAAGCAGTGCTTTGCTTTTCTGTTCTTTTTCGCTTGAAACTTGTTCCTGTGCTGTACAGTGAGATATATCACTTTTCAGTTTTCCTGTTATAATAATTGAACGGGCGACACACATTTGATTTAGTTTACAAAGTTGTGCTTTGCGTTTCTGTTCTTTAGTTGGAAACTTGTGTCTGTGCTGTACAGTGATATATCACTTTTCAGTTTTCCTGTTATAATAATTGAACGGGCGACACACATTTGATTTGTTTACAAAGTTGTGCTTTGCTGCTTCTGTTCTTTAGTTGGAAACTTGTGTCTGTGCTGTACAGTGCGATATATCACTTTTCAGTTTTCCTGTTATAATAATTGAACGGGCGACACACATTTGATTTAGTTTACAAAGTTGTGCTTTGCCTTTCTGTTCTTTAGTTGGAAAATTGTGTCTGTGCTGTACAGTGCGATATATCACTTTTCAGTTTTCCTGTTATAATAATTGAACGGGCGACACACATTTGATTTAGTTTACAAAGTTGTGCTTTGCTTTTCTGTTCTTTCGTTTGTATCTTGTTCCTGTGCTGTACAGTGCGATATATCACTTTTCAGTTTTCCTGTTATAATAATTGAACGGGCGACACATATGTGAATTAGTTTACAAAGTTGTGCTTTGCTTTTCTGTTCTTTCGATGGAAACTTGTTTCTGTGCCGTACAGTGGGAGATAACACTTTTCAGTTTTCCTGTATTCCCAATTGAGCGAGCGACACACATGTGATTCTGTTTACAAATTAGTGTTTACAAAAACTTGTGATTTGCTTTTCACTGTTTTTCCTGTTATAACTTGAACGCGGTTTGAAAACTTGTTTTTTCTTTCGATGGAAACTTAGTTAACAAGGGGGGTAGGTTTAGGTTAGGAGCAGGGGTTAGGTAGGTTAGGTTAGGTTTGGGCTAGGTTCTTTTTCAGGCTAGGTTAGGGGTTAGGTTAGGTTAGGTTAGGTTAGGTTAGGTTAGGTTAGGGTTAGGTTAGGTTAGGTTAGGGTTAGGGTTAGGTTAGGTTAGGCTAGGTTAGGCTAGGGTTAGGTTAGGGTTAGGTTAGGTTAGGTTAGGTTAGGTTATATCACATTTCAGTTTTTCTTTTATAATAATTGAACAGGCGACACGTATGTGAAATAGTTTACAAAGTTGTGCTTTATGCTTTCCGTTCTTTTGATGGAAACTTGTTTCTGTGCCGTACAGTGTGAGATAACACTTTTCAGTTTTCCAGTATTCCAAATTGAGCGAGCGACACACATGTGATTCCGTTTACAAAGCAGTGCTTTGCTTTTCTGTTCTTTCGCTTGAAACTTGTTCCTGTGCTGTACAGTGAGATATATCACTTTTCAGTTTTCCTGTTATAATAATTGAACGGGCGACACACATTTGATTTAGTTTACAAAGTTGTGCTTTGCTTTTCTGTTCTTTAGTTGGAAACTTGTGTCTGTGCTGTACAGTGCGATATATCACTTTTCAGTTTTCCTGTTATAATAATTGAACGGGCGACACACATTTGATTTAGTTTACAAAGTTGTGCTTTGCTTTTCTGTTCTTTAGTTGGAAACTTGTGTCTGTGCTGTACAGTGCGATATATCACTTTTCAGTTTTCCTGTTATAATAATTGAACGGGCGACACACATTTGATTTAGTTTACAAAGTTGTGCTTTGCTTTTCTGTTCTTTAGTTGGAAAAACTGTTCCTGTGCTGTACAGTGCGATATATCACTTTTCAGTTTTCCTGTTATAATAATTGAACGGGCGATAATAATTGAACGGGCGACATTTGATTTAGTTTACAAAGTTGTGCTTTGCTTTTCTGTTCTTTCGTTTGAATCTTGTTCCTGTGCTGTACAGTGCGATATATCACTTTTCAGTTTTCCTGTTATAATAATTGAACGGGCGACACGTATGTGAATTAGTTTACAAAGTTGTGCTTTGCGCTTGTTCTTTCTCGATGGAAACTTGTTTCTGTGCCGCACAGTGGGAGATAACACTTTTCAGTTTTCCTGTATTCCCAATTGAGCGAGCGACACACATGTGATTCTGTTTACAAATTAGTGATTTGCTTTTCTTTTCTTCTTGTTTCCTGTGCCGTAAAAAACTTGTTCACTGTTAGAAACAAGTTAGGTTTAGGTTAGGTTAGGTTAGGTTAGGTTTAGGTTAGGTAGGGCTTTTTGCTTTAGGGAAACTTGTTCCTAGGTTAGGGGTTAGGTTAGGGTTAGGTTAGGTTAGGTTAGGTTAGGCTTAGGTTAGGTTGAGGCTAGGCTAGGTTAGGTTAGGTTAGGGTTAGGTTAGGGTAGGGCAGGCTTTAGGTTAGGGTTAGGGTAGGGAAACTTAGGTTAGGTTAGGTTAGGTTATATCACATTTCAGTTTTTCTCTTATAATAATTGAACAGGCGACACACGATGTGAAATAGTTTACAAAGTTGTGCTTTATGCTTTTCTGTTCTTTTGATGGAAACTTGTTTCTGTGCCGCACAGTGTGAGATAACACTTTTCAGTTTTCCAGTATTCCAAATTGAGCGAGCGACACACATGTGATTCCGCTTTACAAAGCAGTGCTTTGCTTTTCTGTTCTTTCGCTTGAAACTTGTTCCTGTGCTGTACAGTGAGATATATCACTTTTCAGTTTTCCTGTTATAATAATTGAACGGGCGACACACATTTGATTTAGTTTACAAAGTTGTGCTTTGCTTTGCTGTTCTTTAGTTGGAAACTTGTGTCTGTGCTGTACAGTGCGATATATCACTTTTCAGTTTTCCTGTTATAATAATTGAACGGGCGACACACATTTGATTTAGTTTACAAAGTTGTGCTTTGCTTTTCTGTTCTTTAGTTGGAAACTTGTTTCTGTGCTGTACAGTGCGATATATATCACACTTTCAGTTTTCCTGTTATAATAATTGAACGGGCGACACACATTTGATTTAGTTTACAAAGTTGTGCTTTGCTTTTCTGTTCTTTCGATGGAAACTTGTTTCTGTGCTGTACAGTGGGAGATATCACTTTTCAGTTTTCCTGTTATAATAATTGAACGGGCGACACACACATGTGAATTAGTTTACAAAGTTGTGCTTTGCTTTTCTGTTCTTTTTGATGGAAACTTGTTTCTGTGCTGTACAGTGGGAGATAACACTTTTCAGTTTTCCTGTTATTCCCAATTGAGCGAGGACACACATGTGATTCTAGTTTACAAATTAGTGATTTGCTTTTCTGTTCTTTTTTTTGAAACTGTTCCTGTTAGAAACAGGGACTTTTCAGTTTTAGGTTAGGTTAGGAAGGGCTAGGTTTTGGTTAGGTTAGGTTAGGCTTTGGAGGAAAGGTTAGGTTAGGTTAGGGTTAGGTTAGGTTAGGCTGAAGGGCAGGGGTAGGTTAGGTTAGGGTTGGGTTAGGTTAGGTTAGGTTAGGTTAGGTTAGGTTAGGCTAGGTATATCACATTTTCAGTTTTTCTTATAATAATTGAACAGGCGACACACATGTGAAATAGTTTACAAAGTTGTGCTTTATGCTTGTTCTTTTGATGGAAACTTGTTTCTGTGCCGTACAGTGTGAGATAACACTTTTCAGTTTTCCAGTATTCCAAATTGAGCGAGCGACACACACATGTGATTCCGCTTACAAAGCAGTGCTTTGCTTTTCTGTTCTTTCGCTTGAAAACTGTTCCTGTGCTGTACAGTGAGATATATCACTTTTCAGTTTTCCTGTTATAATAATTGAACGGCTTAACACACATTTGATTTAGTTTACAAAGTTGTGCTTTTGCTGCTTCTGTTCTTTAGTTGGAAACTTGTGTCTGTGCTGTACAGTGCGATATATCACTTTTCAGTTTTCCTGTTATAATAATTGAACGGGCGACACACATTTTTAGTTTAGTTTAAAAGTTGTGCTTTTGCTTTTCTGTTCTTTTTGTTGGAAACTTGTTCTGTGTGTGTGTACAGTGTATATATCACTTTTCAGTTTTCCTGTTATAATAATTGAACGGGCGACACACATGTGAATTTAGTTACAAAAAGTTGTGCTTTGCTTTTTCTGTTCTTTTCGATGGAAACTTGTTTCTGTGCTGTACAGTGGGATATATCACTTTTCAGTTTTCCTGTTATAATAATTGAACGGGCGACACACATGTGATTTAGTTTACAAAGTTGTGCTTTGCTTTTCTGTTCTTTCGTTGGAAACTTGTTTCTGTGCTGTACAGTGCGATATATCACTTTTCAGTTTTCCTGTTATAATAATTGAACGGGCTTATTTAGGGCTTTGATTTAGTTTAGTTACAAAGTTGTGCTTTTTGCTTTTCTGTTCTTTTTTAGTTGAAACTTGTTTCTGTGCTGTACAGTGGAGATATCACTTTTCAGTTTTCCTGTTATAATAATTGAACGGGCGACACACATGTGATTTAGTTTACAAAGTTGTGCTTTGCTTTTCTGTTCTTTTGATGGAAACTTGTTTCTGTGCTGTACAGTGGGAGATATATCACTTTTCAGTTTTTTCCTGTTATAATAATTGAACGGGCGACACATTTATTTGATTTAGTTTACAAAGTTGTGCTTTGCTTTTTTTCTGTTCTTTTGATGGAAACTTGTTTCTGTGCTGTACAGTGAGATATCACTTCAGTTTTCCCTGTTTTAAATTGAACGGGCGAGGGGTATTATGTGATTTAGTTTACAAAGTTGTGCTTTGCTTTTCTGTTCTTTGGTTGGAAACTTGTTCCTGTGCTGTAGGTTAGGGATATATCACTTTTCAGTTTTCCTGTTATAATAATTGAACGGGCGACACATTTGATTTAGTTTACAAAGTTGTGCTTTTATGCTTGTTCTTTAGTTGGAAACTTGTTTCTGTGCTGTACAGTGCGATATATCACTTTTCAGTTTTCCTGTTATAATAATTGAACGGGCGACACACATTTGATTTAGTTTACAAAGTTGTGTGCTTTTGCTTTGTTCTTTTTGATTGGAAACTTGTTTCTGTGCTGTACAGTGAGATATATCACTTTTCAGTTTTCCTGTTATAATAATTGAACGGGACACACATTTGATTTAGTTTACAAAGTTGTGCTTTGCTTTTCTGTTCTTTTTTAGTTGGAAACTTGTTCCTGTGCTGTACAGTGCGAGATATCACTTTTCAGTTTTCCTGTTATAATAATTGAACGGGCGACACACATTTGATTTAGTTTACAAAGTTGTGCTTTGCTTTTTCTGTTCTTTAGCTGGAAAAACTGTTCCTGTGCTGTACAGTGCGATATATCACTTTTCAGTTTTCCTGTTATAATAATTGAACGGGCGACACACATGTGAATTAGTTTACAAAGTTGTGCTTTGCTTTTCTTTCTTTTTTGGAAACTTGTTTCTGTGCTGTACAGTGGGAGATATACTTTTCAGTTTTCCTGTTATAATAATTGAACGAGCGACACACATGTGATTTAGTTTACAAATTTGTGATTTGCTTTTCTGTTCTTTTTGTGGAAACTTGTTCCTGTGCTGTACAGTGCAATATACTTTTCAGTTTTCCTGTTATAATAATTGAACGGGCGAGGTTATTTGATTTAGGTTAGGTTGTGATTTGCTAGGCTGTTTTTTTAGTTGGAAACTTGTTTGTTTTTGGGTTAGGTTTTTAGGGGTTAGGTTAGTTTTCCTTTAGGTTAGGTTAGGTTAGGTTAGGTAGGTGATTAGGTTAGGTTAGGGTTATACACATTTCAGTTTTTAGGTTATAATAATTGAACAGGCAGGTACGTATGTGAAATAGTTTTTCAGTTTAGTTGTGCTTTACAGCGCTTGTGTTTTTGATTTGAAAACTTGTTTCTGTTCTGTTCTTTTTGATGGAAACTTGTTTTGTTGTGCCACATGTGATAATAACACTTTTCAGTTTTCCAGTTATTCCAAATTGAAACTTGAGCTGTACAGGAGATACACATGTGATTTAGTTTACAAAGCAGTGCTTTGCTTTTCTGTTCTTTCGCTTGAAACTTGTTCCTGTGCTGTACAGTGAGATATATCACTTTTCAGTTTTTCTGTTATAATAATTGAACGGGCGACACACATTTGATTTAGTTTACAAAGTTGTGCTTTGCTGCTTCTGTTCTTTAGTTGGAAACTTGTTTCTGTGCTGTACAGTGCGAGATATATCACTTTTCAGTTTTCCTGTTATAATAATTGAACGGGCGACACACATTTGATTTAGTTTACAAAGTTGTGCTTTGCTTTTCTGTTCTTTAGTTGGAAACTTGTTTCTGTGCTGTACAGTGCTATATATCACTTTTCAGTTTTCCTGTTATAATAATTGAACGGGCGACACACATTTGATTTAGTTTACAAAGTTGTGCTTTGCTTTTCTGTTCTTTTGTTTGAAACTTGTTCCTGTGCTGTACAGTGTGATATATCACTTTTCAGTTTTCCTGTTATAATAATTGAACGGGCGACACACATTTGATTTAGTTTACAAAGTTGTGCTTTGCTTTTTGTTCTTTTTTAGCTTGAAACTTGTTCTGTGCTGTACAGTGTAGGTGGATATATCACTTTTCAGTTTTCCTGTTATAATAATTGAACGGGCGACACACACATGTGAATTAGTTTACAAAGTTGTGCTTTGCGTTTCTGTTCTTTCGATGGAAACTTGTTTCTGTGCCGTACAGTGGGAGATAACACTTTTCAGTTTTCCTGTATTCCCAATTGAGCGAGCGACACACATGTGATTCTGTTTACAAATTAGTGATTTGCTTTTCTGTTCTTTTCGTTGGAAAACTTGTTCCTGTTAGAAACAAACAGGTTTAGGTTAGGTTAGGTTAGGTTAGGTTAGGGTTAGGTTAGGGTTAGGTTAGGTTAGGTTAGGGTTAGGGTTAGGGTAGGCTAGGGTTAGGGTTAGGTTAGGGTTTAGGCTAGGTTAGGGTTAGGGTAGGTTAGGTTAGGGGAAAGGTTTGTTTTAGGCTAGGTTAGGTTAGGTTAGGTTATATCACATTTCAGTTTTTTTCTTATAATAATTGAACAGGCGACACGTGTGTGAAATAGTTTACAATGTTGTGCTTTGCGTTTCTGTTCTTTTGATGGAAACTTCTTTCTGTGCCGAACAGTGTGAGATAACCCTTTTCAGTTTTCCAGTATTCCAAATTGAGCGAGCGACACACATGTGTTTCCGTTTACAAAGCAGTGCTTTGCTATTCTCTTCTTTCGCTTGAAACTTGTTCCTGTGCTGTACAGTGCGATATATCACTTTTCAGTTTTCCTGTTATAATAATTGAACGGGCGACACACATTTGATTTAGTTTACAAAGTTGTGCTTTGCTTTTGTTCTTTCTTAGTTGGAAACTTGTTCCTGTGCTGTACAGTGCGATATATCACTTTTCAGTTTTCCTGTTATAATAATTGAACGGGCGACACACATTTGATTTAGTTTACAAAGTTGTGCTTTGCTTTTCTGTTCTTTTGTTTGTACCTTGTTCCTGTGCTGTACAGTGCGATATATCACTTTTCAGTTTTCCAGTTATAATAATTGAACGGGCGACACACATTTGATTTAGTTTACAAAGTTGTGCTTTTCGTTTCTGTTCTTTTTCGATGGAAACTTGTTTCTGTGCTGTACAGTGGGAGATAACACTTTTCAGTTTTCCTGTTATAATAATTGAACGAACGGCGACACACATGTGATTTAGTTTACAAAGTTGTGTGATTTGCTTTTCTGTTCTTTTCTTTGTTGAAAACTTGTTCCTGTTAGAAACAGTTAGGTTTATATCACTTTTCAGTTTTCCTGTTATAATAATTGAACGGGCTTAGGTTAGGTTTGATTTAGGCTATTAGGTTAGGGCTAGGTTAGGCTGTGCTTTGGCTTTTTGTTCTTTTAGGTTTGGGAAACTTGTTCCTAGGTTAGTGTACAGGTTAGGTTAGGGATATCACATTTCAGTTTTCCTGTTATAATAATTGAACAGGCGACACACATGTGAAATAGTTTACAAAGTTGTGCTTTGCTTTTCTGTGTTCTTTTGATGGAAACTTGTTTCTGTGCCGTACAGTGTGAGATAACACTTTTCAGTTTTCCAGTATTCCAAATTGAGCGAGCGACACACATGTGATGATTTAGTTTACAAAGCAGTGCTTTGCTTTTCTGTTCTTTTCGCTTGAAACTTGTTCCTGTGCTGTACAGTGAGATATATCACTTTTCAGTTTTCCTGTTATAATAATTGAACGGGCGACACACATTTGATTTAGTTTACAAAGTTGTGCTTTGCTTTTCTGTTCTTTAGTTGAAACTTGTTGTGCTGTACAGTGGTTATATATCACTTTTCAGTTTTCCTGTTATAATAATTGAACGGGCGACACACATTTGATTTAGTTTACAAATTGTTGAACTTTGCTTGATTTAGTTTACAAAAGTTTTGCTTTCTGTTCTTTTGTTGGAAACTTGTTTCTGTGCTGTGCTACAGTGTGATATCACTTTTCAGTTTTTCTGTTATAATAATTGAACGGGCGACACACATTTGATTTAGTTTACAAAGTTGTGCTTTGCTTTTTGTTCTTTTTCTGGAAACTTGTTTCTGTGCTGTACAGTGTTTCTGAGATATATAACACTTTTCAGTTTTCCTGTTATAATAATTGAACGCGGGCGACACACATTTGATTTAGTTTACAAAGTTGTGCTTTGCTTTTTGTTCTTTTCTTTATAATTGAAAAACTTGTTTCTGTGCTGTACAGTGCGATATATCACTTTTCAGTTTTCCTGTTATAATAATTGAACGGGCGACACACATTTGATTTAGTTTACAAAGTTGTGCTTTGCTTTTCTGTTCTTTAGTTGGAAACTTGTTTCTGTGCTGTACAGTGCGAGATATCACTTTTCAGTTTTCCTGTTATAATAATTGAACGGGCGACACACATTTGATTTAGTTTACAAAGTTGTGCTTTGCTTTTTGTTCTTTTTGTTGGAAACTTGTTTCTGTGCTGTACAGTGGGATATATCACACTTTCAGTTTTCCTGTTATAATAATTGAACGGGCGACACACATTTGATTTAGTTTACAAAGTTGTGCTTTGCTTTTCTGTTCTTTTTGTTGGAAACTTGTTTCTGTGCTGTACAGTGGGAGATATCACTTTTCAGTTTTTTCTGTATAATAATTGAACGGGCGACACACATGTGATTTAGTTTACAAAGTTGTGCTTTGCTTTTCTGTTCTTTTTTCTTTGGAAACTTGTTTCTGTGCTGTACAGTGGGAGATATATCACTTTTCAGTTTTCCTGTTATAATAATTGAACGGGCGACACACATGTGATTTAGTTTACAAAGTTGTGCTTTGCTTTTCTGTTCTTTTTTAGTGGAAAAACTTGTTTCTGTGCTGTACAGTGGGAGATAACACTTTTCAGTTTTTCCTGTTATAATAATTGAACGGGCGACACACATGTGATTTAGTTTTTACAAAGTTGTGCTTTGCTTTTCTTCTTCTTTCTTTGAAACTTGTTTCTGTGCTGTACAGTGTGGTTATATCACTTTTCAGTTTTCCTGTTATAATAATTGAACGGGGCACACACATGTGATTTAGTTTACAAAGTTGTGCTTTGCTTTTTTGTTTTTTTTGTTTGGAAACTTGTTTCTGTGCTGTAGAGGTTGTGAGATATATCACTTTTCAGTTTTCCTGTTATAATAATTGAACGAACAGCGACACACATTTGATTTAGTTTACAAAGTTGTGCTTTGCTTTTCTTTTCTGTTCTTTTGATGGAAACTTGTTTCTGTGCTGTACAGTGAGAGATATCACTTTTCAGTTTTCCTGTTATAATAATTGAACGGGCGACACACATTTGTGATTTAGTTTACAAAGTTGTGCTTTGCTTTTCTGTTCTTTCTGTTCTTTGGAAAACTTGTTTCTGTGCTGTACAGTGCGATATATCACTTTTCAGTTTTTTTGTTATAAATAATTGAACGGGCGACACACATTTGATTTAGTTTACAAAGTTGTGCTTTGCTTTTCTGTTCTTTAGTTGGAAACTTGTGTCTGTGCTGTACAGTGCGATATATCACTTTTCAGTTTTCCTGTTATAATAATTGAACGGGCGACACACATTTGATTTAGTTTACAAAGTTGTGCTTTGCTTTTCTGTTCTTTCGTTTGAATCTTGTTCCTGTGCTGTACAGTGCGATATATCACTTTTCAGTTTTCCTGTTATAATAATTGAACGGGCGACACGTATGTGAATTAGTTTACAAAGTTGTGCTTTGCGCTTCTGTTCTCTCGATGGAAACTTGTTTCTGTGCCGTACAGTGGGAGATAACACTTTTCAGTTTTCCTGTATTCCCAATTGAGCGAGCGACACACATGTGATTCTGTTTACAAATTAGTGATTTGCTTTTCTGTTCTTTTGTCGGAAACTTGTTCCTGTTAGAAACAAGTTAGGTTTAGGTTAGGTTAGGTTAGGTAGGTTAGGTTAGGTTAGGCAGGTTAGGTTAGGTTAGGTTAGGTTAGGTTAGGTTAGGTTAGGTTAGGGTTAGGTTAGGGGCTAGGGTTAGGTTAGGTTAGGTTAGGGTTAGGTTAGGGCACATTAGGTTTTCTTAGGGTTGAACAGGCTTATGGAAAGGTTTTTACAGGGCTTTTTGGTTTTTTGATGGAAACTTGTTTTAGTGCTAGGTTATCAGGTTATATATCACATTTCAGTTTTTCTTTATAATAATTGAACAGGCGACACGTATGTGAAATAGTTTACAAAGTTGTGCTTTGCTTTTTGTTCTTTTTTGTTGGAAATTTGTTTCTTTGCCGTACAGTGTGAGATAACACTTTTCAGTTTTCCTGTATTCCAAATTGAGCGAGCGACACACATGTGATTCCGCTTACAAAGCAGTGCTTTGCTTTTCTGTTCTTTCGCGCTTGAAACTTGTTCCTGTGCTGTACAGTGAGATATATCACTTTTCAGTTTTCCTGTTATAATAATTGAACGGGCGACACACATTTGATTTAGTTTACAAAGTTGTGCTTTGCTTTTTGTTCTTTTAGTTGGAAACTTGTGTCTGTGCTGTACAGTGCGATATATATATCACTTTTCAGTTTTCCTGTTATAATAATTGAACGGGCGACACACATTTGATTTAGTTTACAAAGTTGTGCTTTGCTTTTCTGTTCTTTAGTTGAAACTTGTTTCTGTGCTGTACAGTGGGAGATAACACTTTTTTTCAGTTTCCTGTTATAATAATTGAACGAACGACACACATGTGATTTAGTTTACAAATTTGTGATTTGCTTTTCTGTTCTTTGTTTCTGTGCTTGGAAACTTGTTCCTGTTAGAAATTGAGTGCGATTATATCACTTTTCAGTTTTCCTTTATAATAATTGAACGGGCTAGGGTTAGGTTAGGTTAGGTTTAGGTTAGGTTAGGTTTAGGGTTAGGTTAGGTTAGGTTAGGTTGTGCTTTGGGTTTAGGTTAGGTTAGGCTTGGAAACTTGTTTTGTGCTAGGTTAGGTAGGTTAGGGATATATCACATTTCAGTTTTTCTGTTATAATAATTGAACAGGCGACACACATTTGAAATAGTTTACAAAGTTGTGCTTTGCGTTTCTGTTCTTTTGATGGAAACTTGTTTCTGTGCCGTACAGTGTGAGATAACACTTTTCAGTTTTCCAGTATTCCAAATTGAGCGAGCGACACACATGTGATTCCGCTTACAAAGCAGTGCTTTGCTTTTCTGTTCTTTTTCGCTTGAAACTTGTTCCTGTGCTGTACAGTGAGATATCACTTTTCAGTTTTCCTGTTATAATAATTATAATAATGAAACGGGCGACACACATTTGATTTAGTTTACAAAGTTGTGCTTTGCTTTTCTGTTCTTTAGGTGGAAACTTGTTTCTGTGCTGTACAGTGCGATATATCACTTTTCAGTTTTCCTGTTATAATAATTGAACGGGCGACACACATTTGATTTAGTTTACAAAGTTGTGCTTTGCTTTTCTGTTCTTTTTTTGGAACCTTGTTTCTGTGCTGTACAGTGTGATATATCACTTTTCAGTTTTCCTGTTATAATAATTGAACGGGCGACACACATGTGATTTAGTTTACAAAGTTGTGCTTTGCTTTTCTGTTCTTTTCGTTGGAAACTTGTTCCTGTGCTGTACAGTGGGATATATCACTTTTCAGTTTTCCTGTTATAATAATTGAACGGGCGACACACATTTGATTTAGTTTACAAAGTTGTGCTTTGCTTTTCTGTTCTTTTTTTGGAAACTTGTTCCTGAAACTGTGTTTAGTGTGCTGTATATCACTTTTTAGTTTTCCTGTTATAATAATTGAACGGGCGACACACATTTGATTTAGTTTACAAAAACTTGTGCTTTGCTTGCTTTTGTTCTTTTTTTTGAAACTTGTTTCTGTGCTGTACAGTGTGATATATCACTTTTCAGTTTTCCTGTTATAATAATTGAACGGGCGACACACATGTGATTTAGTTTACAAAGTTGTGCTTTGCTTTTCTGTTCTTTTCTTTGATGGAAACTTGTTTCTGTGCTGTACAGTGTGAGATATCACTTTTCAGTTTTCCTGTTATAAAATTGAACGAACGAGCACACACATGTGATTTAGTTTACAAAGTTGTGCTTTGCTTTTTTGTTCTTTTCGTTGGAAACTTGTTCCTGTGCTGTACAGTGCGATATATCACTTTTCAGTTTTCCTGTTATAATAATTGAACGGGCAACACACATTTGATTTAGTTTACAAAGTTGTGCTTTGCTTTTTTGTTCTTTTTTTTTGTTGAAACTTGTTCTGTGCTGTACAGTGCGATATATCACTTTTCAGTTTTTTTGTTATATAATTGAACGGGCGACACACATTTGATTTAGTTTACAAAGTTGTGCTTTGCTTTTCTGTTCTTTAGCTGGAAACTTGTTCTGTGCTGTACAGTGCGATATATCACTTTTCAGTTTTCCTTTTGTTATAATAATTGAACGGGCGACACATATGTGAATTAGTTTACAAAGTTGTGCTTTGCGTTTCTGTTCTTTCGATGGAAACTTGTTTCTGTGCCGTACAGTGGGAGATAACACTTTTCAGTTTTCCTGTATTCCCAATTGAGCGAGCGACACACATGTGATTTAGTTTACAAATTAGTGATTTGCTTTTCTGTTCTTTTTTTTGGAAACTTGTTCCTGTTAGAAACAAGAGAGGTTTAGGTTAGGTTTTCCTTAGTTAGGTTAGGTTAGGTGAGGGCTTAGGTTAGGGTTTGATTTAGGTTAGGTTAGGTTAGTTGTGGTTTTTTTTTGTTTTTTTGGTGAAACTTGTTTTAGGGTGCTGTAGGTTAGGTTAGGTAGGCATTAGGTATACATTTCAGTTTTCCTTTAATAATTGAACAGGCGACACACATTGTGAAATAGTTTACAAAGTTGTGCTTTGGCTTTTTCTGTTCTTTTGATGGAAACTTGTTTCTGTGCTGTACAGTGTGAGATAACACTTTTCAGTTTTCCAGTTATAATAATTGAACAGGCGACACACATGTGATTTAGTTTACAAAGTTGTGCTTTGCTTTTTGTTCTTTTTGATGGAAACTTGTTTCTGTGCTGTACAGTGTGAGATATATCACTTTTCAGTTTTCCTGTTATAATAATTGAACGGGCACACATTTGACACACATTTGATGATTTAGTTTACAAAGTTGTGCTTTGCTTTTTGTTCTTTCGTTGAAACTTGTTCCTGTGCTGTACAGTGCGATATATCACTTTTCAGTTTTCCTGTTATAATAATTGAACGGGCGACACACATTTGATTTAGTTTACAAAGTTGTGCTTTGCTTTTTTGTTCTTTAGTTGGAAAACTTGTCTGTGTGCTGTACAGTGTGAGATATATCACTTTTCAGTTTTCCTGTTATAATAATTGAACGGGCGACACACATTTGATTTAGTTTACAAAGTTGTGCTTTGCTTTTCTGTTCTTTCGCTTGAAACTTGTTCCTGTGCTGTACAGTGCGATATATCACTTTTCAGTTTTCCTGTTATAATAATTGAACGGGCGACACGCATGTGAATTAGTTTACAAAGTTGTGCTTTGCGTTTCTGTTCTTTCGATGGAAACTTGTTTCTGTGCCGTACAGTGGGAGATAACACTTTTCAGTTTTCCTGTATTCCCAATTGAGCGAGCGACACACATGTGATTTAGTTTACAAATTAGTGATTTGCTTTTCTGTTCTTTTTTTCGTTGGAAACTTGTTCCTGTTAGAAACAAGTTAGGTTTAGGTTAGGTTTCAGTTTTCCTTAGGTAGGTTAAGGTTAGGTTAGGTTAGGTTTTGATAGGGTTTAGGTAGGTTAGGTTAGGTTAGGTTAGGTTAGGGTTTTAGGTTTTTGGGGTTAGGTTTTTTGGTTGGCTAAACTTGGTTAGGTGTGCTGTAGGTTAGGCTAGGTATATCACACATCAGTTTTTCAGTTTTTCTTATAATAATTGAACAGGCGACACGTATGTGAAATAGTTTACAAAGTTGTGCTTTATGCTTTTTGTTCTTTTGATGGAAACTTGTTTCTGTGCCGCACAGTGTGAGATAACACTTTTCAGTTTTCCAGTATTCCAAATTGAGCGAGCGACACACATGTGATTTAGTTTACAAAGCAGTGCTTTGCTTTTCTGTTCTTTCGCTGAAACTTGTTCCTGTGCTGTACAGTGAGATATATCACTTTTCAGTTTTCCTGTTATAATAATTGAACGGGCGACACACATTTGATTTAGTTTACAAAGTTGTGCTTTGCTTTTTGTTCTTTTTTGTTGGAAACTTGTGTCTGTGCTGTACAGTGCGATATATCACTTTTCAGTTTTCCTGTTATAATAATTGAACGCGGCACACACATTTGATTTAGTTTACAAAGTTGTGCTTTGCTTTTCTGTTCTTTCGATGGAAACTTGTTTCTGTGCTGTACAGTGGGAGATATCACTTTTCAGTTTTCCTGTTATTAATAATTGAACGAGCGACACACATTTGATTTAGTTTACAAAGTTGTGCTTTGCTTTTTCTGTTCTTTTTTGAGTTGGAAACTTGTTTCTGTGCTGTACAGTGCGAGAGATACACTTTTCAGTTTTCCTGTTATAATAATTGAACGGGCGACACACATTTGATTTAGTTTACAAAGTTGTGCTTTGCTTTTCTGTTCTTTCGTTTAACTTGTTCTGTGCTGTTTCTATATCACTTTTCAGTTTTCCTGGTATAATAATTGAACAGGCTTTTCAGGTTTTTAGTTTACAAAGTTATAATAATTGAACTGGTTAGGTTACAAACTTGTTTTGTTTGTTAGGTTAGGAGATTTTAGGCAGGCATCAGTTTTCAGTTTTTTAGTTATAATAATTGAACAGGCGACACAATAATTGAACAGTTTACAAAGTGAAATAGTTTAGTTTGTGTTGTGCTTTGTTCTTTGATGGAAACTTGTTTCTGTGCTGTACAGTGTGATATACACTTTTCAGTTTTCCTGTTATAATAAATTGAACGGGCACACACACATGATTTAGTTTACAAAGTTGTGCTTTGCTTTTGTGTTCTTTCGATGGAAACTTGTTTCTGTGCTGTACAGTGAGATATATCACTTTTCAGTTTTCCTGTTATAATAATTGAACGGGCGACACACATTTGATTTAGTTTACAAAGTTGTGCTTTGCTTTTGTTGTTTTTAGTTGAAACTTGTTCCTGTGCTGTACAGTGCGATATATCACTTTTCAGTTTTCCTGTTATAATAATTGAACGGGCGACACACATTTGATTTAGTTTACAAAGTTGTGCTTTGCTTTTCTGTTCTTTCGATGGAAAACTTGTTTCTGTGCTGTACAGTGGGAGATATCACTTTTTCAGTTTTCCTGTTATAATAATTGAACGGGCGACACACATGTGATTTAGTTTACAAAGTTGTGCTTTGCTTTTCTGTTCTTTTTCGTTGGAAACTTGTTCCTGTGCTGTACAGTGGTTAGATATACTTTTCAGTTTTCCTGTTATAATAATTGAACGGGGACACACATTTGATTTAGTTTACAAAGTTGTGCTTTGCTTTGCTTGTTCTTTGGTTAGAAACTTGTTCCTGTGCTGTACAGTGGGTTAGGTTAGGTCAAAGTTTTCCTGTTATAATAATTGAACGGGCTACAGGTTAGGTATTTGATTTAGTTTAGGGTTGTGCTTTGCTTTTTGTTCTTTTTTAGTTGGAAACTTGTGGGTTGCTGTACAGTGTTAGGCATATCACATTTTCAGTTTTCCTGTTATAATAATTGAACAGGCGACACACATGTGAAATAGTTTACAAAGTGTGTTTTGCTTTTTCTGTTCTTTTTGATGGAAACTTGTTTCTGTGCCGTACAGTGAGATAACACTTTTCAGTTTTCCAGTTATTCCAAATTGAGCGAGCGACACACATGTGATTTAGTTTACAAAGCAGTGCTTTGCTTTTTTGTTCTTTTTGCTTGAAAACTTGTGTTCCTGTGCTGTACAGTGCGATATATCACTTTTCAGTTTTCCTGTTATAATAATTGAACGGGCGACACACATTTGATTTAGTTTACAAAGTTGTGCTTTGCTTTTGTTCTTTAGTTGGAAACTTGTTCCTGTGCTGTACAGTGCGATATATCACTTTTCAGTTTTCCTGTTATAATAATTGAACGGGCGACACACATTTGATTTAGTTTACAAAGTTGTGCTTTGCTTTCTGTTCTTTCGATGGAAACTTGTTTCTGTGCTGTACAGTGGGATATATCACTTTTCAGTTTTCCTGTTATAATAATTGAACGAGCGACACACATGTGATTTAGTTTACAAAGTTGTGCTTTGCTTTTTGTTCTTTTTTGATGGAAACTTGTTTCTGTGCTGTAAAGTGAGAGATAACACTTTTTCAGTTTTCCTGTTATAATAATTGAACGGGCGACACACATGTGATTTAGTTTACAAAGTTGTGGTTTCTGTTTTTAGTTTTGTTTCCTGTTTAGTGGGTTTTTTCAGTTTTCCTTTATAATAATTGAACTTTTCATTTTAGTTTAGGCTTTGGCTAGGCTTCTGTTCTTTTGGAAGTTTGTGGTTCTGTTAGGGTACAGTGTAGGTATCAGGTATATCACATTTCAGTTTTCCTGTTATAATAATTGAACAGGCGACACACATGTGAAATAGTTTACAAAGTTGTGCTTTGCTTTTTTGTTCTTTTGATGGAAACTTGTTTCTGTGCTGTACAGTGTGAGATATATCACTTTTCAGTTTTCCTGTTATAATAATTGAACGGGCGACACACATGTGATTTAGTTTACAAAGTTGTGCTTTGCTTTTCTGTTCTTTTTCGATTGGAAACTTGTTTCTGTGCTGTACAGTGCGAGATATCACACTTTCAGTTTTCCTGTTATAATAATTGAACGGGCGACACACATTTGATTTAGTTTACAAAGTTGTGCTTTGCTTTTTGTTCTTTAGTTGGAAACTTGTTCTGTGCTGTAGTGTGCGATATATCACTTTTTTAGTTTTCCTGTTATAATAATTGAACGGGCGACACACATTTGATTTAGTTTACAAAGTTGTGCTTGCTTGCTTTTCTGTTCTTTAGTTTGAAACTTGTGTGTGCTGTACAGTGCGATATATATCACTTTACAGTTTTCCTGTTATAATAATTGAACGGGCGACACGTATGTGAATTAGTTTACAAAGTTGTGCTTTGCGTTTCTGTTCTCTCGATGGAAACTTGTTTCTGTGCCGTACAGTGGGAGATAACACTTTTCAGTTTTCCTGTATTCCCAATTGAGCGAGCGACACACATGTGATTCTGTTTACAAATTAGTGATTTGCTTTTCTGTTCTTTCGTTGGAAACTTGTTCCTGTTAGAAACAAAAGGTTTAGGTTAGGTTAGGTTTTAGGGTTAGGTTAGGTTAGGTTTAGGTTAGGGTTAGGTTTGCTTTTTGTTAGGTTAGGTTAGGTTAGGTTAGGTTAGGCTTAGGGGTTAGGGTTAGGTAGGGGTTAGGTTAGGTTAGGGTTAGGCTAGGTTAGGGTTAGGTTAGGGGTTAGGTTAGGGTTAGGTTAGGTTAGGTTATATCACATTTCAGTTTTTCTTTATAATAATTGAACAGGCGACACGTATGTGAAATAGTTTACAAAGTTGTGCTTTATGCTTCTGTTCTTTTGATGGAAACTTGTTTCTGTGCCGCACAGTGTGAGATAACACTTTTCAGTTTTCCAGTATTCCAAATTGAGCGAGCGACACACATGTGATTCCGTTTACAAAGCAGTGCTTTGCTTTTCTGTTCTTTCGCTTGAAACTTGTTCCTGTGCTGTACAGTGCGATATATCACTTTTCAGTTTTCCTGTTATAATAATTGAACGGGCGACACACATTTGATTTAGTTTACAAAGTTTACAAAGTTGTGCTTTATGCTTCTGTTCTTTAGTTGGAAACTTGTGTCTGTGCTGTACAGTGCGATATATCACTTTTCAGTTTTCCTGTTATAATAATTGAACGGGCTTTAACACATTTGATTTGATTTAGTTTACAAAGTTGTGCTTTGCATTTCTGTTCTTTAGTTGGAAACTTGTTCCTGTGCTGTACAGTGCGATATATCACTTTTCAGTTTTCTTTTATTATAATTGAACGGGCGACACACATTTGATTTAGTTTACAAAGTTGTGCTTTGCTTTTCTTTCTTTTTGTTGGAAACTTGTTTCTGTGCTGTACAGTGAGATATATCACTTTTCAGTTTTCCTGTTATAATAATTGAACGGGCGACACACATTTGATTTAGTTTACAAAGTTGTGCTTTGCTTTTCTGTTCTTTAGTTGAAAACTTGTTTCTGTGCTGTACAGTGTGAGATATCACTTTTTTCAGTTTTCCTGTTATAATAATTGAACGGGGCGACACACATTTGATTTAGTTTAAAGTTGTGCTTTGCTTTTGTTTTTTTAGTTGGAAACTTGTTTGCTGTAAGTGTTATATCACTTTTCAGTTTTCCTGTTATAATAATTGAACGGGCGACACACATTTGATTTAGTTTACAAAGTTGTGCTTTGCTTTTCTGTTTTTTTAGTTGGAAACTTGTTCTGTGCTGTACAGTACAGTTTCAGTTTTGTTATAATAATTGAACGGGCGATATATCACTTTTCAGTTTTCCTGTTATATCACACTTTTCAGTTTTCCTGTTATAAAATTGAACGGGCGACACGTATGTGAATTAGTTTACAAAGTTGTGCTTTGCTTTTCTGTTCTTTTCGATGGAAACTTGTTTCTGTGCCGCACAGTGGGAGATAACACTTTTCAGTTTTCCTGTATTCCCAATTGAGCGAGCGACACACATGTGATTCTGTTTACAAATTAGTGATTTGCTTTTCTGTTCTTTTTGTTGAAACTTGTTCCTGTTAGAAACAAGTTACAGTTTAGGTTTATCACTTTTTAGGTTAGGTTAGGTTTAGGGTTAGGAACGGGGTTAGGTTAGGGTTGGTTTTAGTTAGGTTAGGTTAGGTTAGGTTAGGTTAGGTTAGGTTAGGTTTTGTGCTTAGGTTAGGTTTTTCAGTTTTCCTGTTATAATAATTGTTAGGTTAGGTTAGGGTTTACATATTTGGCTTTGGTTTTCAGTTTTTCTCTTAATAATAATTGAACAGGCATATCACATTTCAGTTTTTCCTCTTAATAATTTGAACAGGCGACACATGATTTAGTTTAGTTTACAAAGTTGTGCTTTGCTTTTCTGTTTTTTTGATGGAAACTTGTTTTTCTGTGCCGTACAGTGTGAGATAACACTTTTCAGTTTTCCAGTTATAAAATTGAGCGAGCGACACACATGTGATTCCGCTTACAAAGCAGTGCTTTGCTTTTCTGTTCTTTTCCTGTCTTTGAAACTTGTTGTTTTCCTGTGCTGTACAGTGAGATATATCACTTTTCAGTTTTCCTTTCAGTTATAATAATTGAACGGGCGACACACATTTGATTTAGTTTACAAAGTTGTGCTTTGCTTTTGTTCTTTAGTTGGAAACTTGTGTCTGTGCTGTACAGTGCGATATATCACTTTTCAGTTTTCCTGTTATAATAATTGAACGGGCGACACACATTTGATTTAGTTTACAAAGTTGTGCTTTGCTTTTCTGTTCTTTAGTTGGAAACTTGTGTCTGTGCTGTACAGTGCGATATATCACTTTTTCAGTTTTCCTGTTATAATAATTGAACGGGCGACACACATTTGATTTAGTTTACAAAGTTGTGCTTTGCTTTTTGTTCTTTAGTTGGAAACTTGTTTCTGTGCTGTACAGTGCGATATATCACTTTTCAGTTTTCCTGTTATAATAATTGAACGGGCGACACGTATGTGAATTAGTTTACAAAGTTGTGCTTTTCGTTTCTGTTCTCTCGATGGAAACTTGTTTCTGTGCCGTACAGTGGGAGATAACACTTTTCAGTTTTCCTGTATTCCCAATTGAGCGAGCGACACACATGTGATTCTGTTTACAAATTAGTGATTTGCTTTTTTACAAAGTTCTTTTTTGTTGAAACTTGTTCCTGTTAGAAACAAGTTAGGTTTACACTTTTCAGGTTTCCTAGGTTAGGTTTGAACGGGCGAGCAGGTTTAGTTTACAAATTAGGATTTGGGTTTCTTTTAGGTTAGGTTGTTTCTGTGGCAAGGTAGGTTAGGGTAGGGTTTTTAGGGTTCAGGTTTCCTGGTTAGGTTAGGTTAGGGCTAGGTTAGGTTTTAGGTTAGGGCTGTGGGGCTAGGTTCTTTAGTTAGGGAAAGGTTAGGGTTAGGTAGGGTTGGGTTAGGTTAGGTTAGGTATATCACATTTCAGTTTTTCTCTTATAATAATTGAACAGGCGACACGTATGTCAAATAGTTTACAAAAAGTTGTGCTTTATGCTTTTCTGTTCTTTTGATGGAAACTTGTTTCTGTGCCGTACAGTGTGAGATAACACTTTTCAGTTTTCCAGTATTCCAAATTGAGCGAGGCGACACACATGTGATTCCGCTTACAAAGCAGTGCTTTGCTTTTCTGTTCTTTCGCTTGAAAACTGTTCCTGTGCTGTACAGTGAGATATATCACTTTTCAGTTTTCCTGTTATAATAATTGAACGGGCGACACACATTTGATTTAGTTTACAAAGTTGTGCTTTGTGCTTTTCTGTTCTTTAGTTGGAAACTTGTGTCTGTGCTGTACAGTGCGATATATCACTTTTTTTTTCCTGTTATAATAATTGAACGGGCGACACACATTTGATTTAGTTTACAAAGTTGTGCTTTGCTTTTCTGTTCTTTAGTGGAAACTTGTTCTGTGCTGTACAGTGCGATATATCACTTTTCAGTTTTCCTGTTATAATAATTGAACGGGCGACACACATTTGATTTAGTTTACAAAGTTGTGCTTTGCTTTTCTGTTCTTTTAGATGGAAACTTGTTTCTGTGCCGTACAGTGGGAGATAACACTTTTCAGTTTTCCTGTTATAATAATTGAACGAGCGACACACATGTGATTTAGTTTACAAATTTGTGCTTTGCTTTTCTGTTCTTTTCGATTGAAACTTGTTCCTGCTGTACAGTGGGAGATAATCACACTTTTCAGTTTTCTGTTAGGTTAATTGAACGGGCGACACACATGTGATTTAGTTTACAAAGTTGTGCTTTGCTTTTGTTCTGTTCTTTGGAAACTTGTTTCTGTTAGGTTAGTGGGATATATACTTTCAGTTTTCCTTTATAATAGGTTGAACAGGCGACAGGTTAGGTTTAGTTTAGGTTAGGTTTTGTTTTTTTGCTGTTTTTTAGGATAAACTTGTTGAACAGGGGTATAGTATCACAAAGTTTCAGTTTTCCTTCTTTATAAAATTGAACAGTTAGGGATAACATGTGATTATAATAGCTTTTAGTTTACAAACTTGTTCTTTTTTTGATGGAAACTTGTTTCTGTGCTGTACAGTGAGATATATCACTTTCAGTTTTCCTGTTATAATAATTGAACGGCGACACACATTTGATTTAGTTTACAAAGTTGTGCTTTGCTTTTTCTTTCTTTGTGCTTGAAAACTTGTTTCTGTGCTGTACAGTTCTGTTTGCAGATATCACTTTTCAGTTTTCCTGTTATAATAATTGAACGGGCGACACACATTTGATTTAGTTTACAAAGTGCTTTGCTTTTCTTTCTCTTTAGTTGGAAACTTGTTCCTGTGCTGTACAGTGCGATATATCACACTTTCAGTTTTCCTGTTATAATAATTGAACGGGCGACACACATTTGATTTAGTTTACAAAGTTGTGCTTTGCTTTTTCTGTTCTTTAGTTGGAAACTTGTTCCTGTGCTGTACAGTGCGATATATCACACTTTTCAGTTTTCCTGTTATAATAATTGAACGGGCGACACACATGTGATTTAGTTTACAAAGGTGCTTTGCTTTTCTGTTCTTTCGATGGAAACTTGTTTCTGTGCCGCACAGTGGGAGATAACACTTTTCAGTTTTCCTGTATTCCCAATTGAGCGAGCGACACACATGTGATTCTGTTTACAAATTAGTGATTTGCTTTTCTGTTCTGTTCTTTTCTTTTGGAAACTTGTTCCTGTTAGAAACAAGATATCACTTTTCAGGTTTAGGGTTAGGTTTAGGTTAGGTTAGGGGTTAGGTTGTTCCTGTTAGGCTTAGGGTTAGGTTAGGTTTAGGTTAGGCTTAGGTTAGGTAGGTTTAGGTCAGGTTAGGGTTAGGGTAAGGAACAGGCTAGGTTAGGTTAGGGATAGGTTAGGTAGGTTTGGGCTTAGGTAGGGTTAGGTTTAGGTTAGGTTAGGTTAGGTTAGGTTATATCAGGTTATATCACATTTCAGTTTTTCCTCTTATAATAATTGAACAGGCGACACGTGTGTGAAATAGTTTACAAAGTTGTGCTTTATGCTTCTGTTCTTTTTTGATGGAAACTTGTTTCTGTGCCGCATACAGTGTGAGATAACCCTTTTCAGTTTTCCAGTATTCCAAATTGAGCGAGCGACACACATGTGATTCCGTTTACAAAGCAGTGCTTTGCTTTTCTGTTCTTTCGCTTGAAACTTGTTCCTGTGCTGTACAGTGCGATATATCACTTTTCAGTTTTCCTGTTATAATAATTGAACGGGCGACACACATTTGATTTAGTTTACAAAGTTGTGCTTTGCGTTTCTGTTCTTTAGTTGGAAACTTGTGTCTGTGCTGTACAGTGCGATATATCACTTTACAGTTTTCCTGTTATAATAATTGAACGGGCGACACACATTTGATTTAGTTTACAAAGTTGTGCTTTGCTGTTTCTGTTCTTTAGTTGGAAACTTGTTTCTGTGCTGTACAGTGCGATATATCACTTTTCAGTTTTCCTGTTATAATAATTGAACGGGCGACACACATTTGATTTAGTTTACAAAGTTGTGCTTTGCTTTTCTGTTCTTTCGTTTGTATCTTGTTCCTGTGCTGTACAGTGCGATATATCACTTTTCAGTTTTCCAGTTATAATAATTGAACGGGCGACACACATTTGATTTAGTTTACAAAGTTGTGCTTTGCTTTTCTGTTCTTTAGTTGGAAACTTGTTCTGTGCTGTACAGTGCGATATATCACTTTTCAGTTTTCCTGTTATAATAATTGAACGGGCGAGTTTACATTTGATTTAGTTTAACAAAGTTGTGCTTTGCTTTATCACTTTCTTTTCCTGTTATAATAATTGAACGGGCAGTATTTGAATTAGTGTTCCTGTGCTTTGCTTCTACAGTAGGAAACTTGTTCCTGTGCTCACAGTTATATCACTTTTCAGTTTTGTTATAATAATTGAAACGGCGACACGTATGTGAATTAGTTTACAAAGTTGTGCTTTGCGCTTGTTCTCTCGATGGAAACTTGTTTCTGTGCCGCACAGTGGGAGATAACACTTTTCAGTTTTCCTGTATTCCCAATTGAGCGAGCGACACACATGTGATTCTGTTTACAAATTAGTGATTTGCTTTTCTGTTCTTTTTCGTTGGAAACTTGTTCCTGTTAGAAACAAGTTAGGTTTAGGTTAGGTTAGGTTAGGGTTAGGTTAGGTTAGGGTTAGGTTAGGTTTAGGTTAGGCTAGGTTAGGTTAGGGTTAGGTTAGGGTTAGGTTAGGTTAGGTTAGGTTAGGTTAGGTTAGGTTAGGTTAGGTTAGGGTTAGGTTAGGGTTAGGTTAGGGTTAGGTTAGGTTAGGTTAGGTTATATCATCATTTTTCAGTTTTTCTCTTATAATAATTGAACAGGCGACACGTATGTGAAATAGTTTACAAAGTTGTGCTTTATGCTTGTTCTTTGATGGAAACTTGTTTCTGTGCCGCACAGTGTGAGATAACACTTTTCAGTTTTCCAGTATTCCAAATTGAGCGAGCGACACACATGTGATTCCGCTTACAAAGCAGTGCTTTGCTTTTCTGTTCTTTTCGCTTGAAACTTGTTCCTGTGCTGTACAGTGAGATATATCACTTTTCAGTTTTCCTGTTATAATAATTGAACGGGCGACACACATTTGATTTAGTTTACAAAGTTGTGCTTTATTTTCTGTTCTTTAGTTGGAAACTTGTGTCTGTGCTGTACAGTGCGATATATCACACTTTTCAGTTTTCCTGTTATAATAATTGAACGGGCGATTTAGTTTATTTGATTTAGTTTACAAAGTTGTGCTTTTTTTCTGTTCTTTAGTTGGAAACTTGTTCTGTGCTGTACAGTGCTGTGCTGTACAGTATATATATCACTTTTCAGTTTTCCTGTTATAATAATTGAACGGGAGACACACATTTGATTTAGTTTACAAAGTTGTGCTTTGCTTTTTCTGTTCTTTAGTTGGAAACTTGTGTCTGTGCTGTACAGTGCGATATATCACTTTTCAGTTTTCCTGTTATAATAATTGAACGGGCGACACGTATGTGAATTAGTTTACAAAGTTGTGCTTTGCGTTTCTGTTCTCTCAATGGAAACTTGTTTCTGTGCCGCATAGTGGGAGATAACACTTTTCAGTTTTCCTGTATTCCCAATTGAGCGAGCGACACACATGTGATTCTGTTTA
>JAEOAE010002186.1:0-21514 GCA_036365155.1 Meriones psammophilus | reverse complement strand
AGAAACGTTAGCACAACTTGAAAAACTATTTCACATACGCTTCGCCTGTTCAATTATTATAAGAGAAAAACTGAAAAGTGATATAACCCTAACCCTAACCCTAACTCTAACCCTACCCAGAACCCTAACCCTCACCCTAACCCTAACCCTACCTAACCAACCCTTATAACAGGAAAACTAACTTGATTATAAAGGAACAAGTTGTCCAAGATTTAAAGAACAGAAAAGCAAATAACAACTCGCCTGCCCAATTATAACAGAAAACAAAAGTGATCGAAGAACAGAAAACAATCAACGAAAAGAACAGAAAATCCAACTCTTTGTAAACTACCCACATACGTGTCGCTCTGCTCAATTATAAGAGGAAAACTGAAAAGTGATATATCGCACTGTACTGAACAGACACAAATTTACGAGAGAAAGAACAGAAACACAAAGCACAACTTTGTAAACGGAATCACATACGTACGCCTGCTCAATTTGGAATAACAGAAAACTGAAAAGGATATAGCATACTGTACGGGCAAAGAAACAAAGTCATGAAAACAACAGAAACGAAAGAACTACTTTTGTAAACTATTTCACGTACGTGTACGCCTGTTCAATTATTATAAGAGAAAAAGGAAAATGTGATATAACTCAACCCTAACTATAACCCTACCCTAACCCTAACCCTAACCCTAACCCTACCCTAACCCTAACCCTAACCCTAACCCTAACCCTAACCTCTAACCCTCTAACACAACACTAACTCAAACCTTCAACCCTAACCCTAACCCAAAACCCTAACCCTAACCCTAACCCCAACACAACCCCACCCTAACCCTAACTCAACCTTAAACTCCAAACCTAACTCCTTTCCTAACAGGCAAGTTTACAAAACAGCACATAAACGCAAAGTCTAACTTTGTAAACTAAATCACATGTGTGTCGCCGCTTTCAATTAGGAATACAGGAAAACTGAAAAGTGATATATCGCACTGTACTGAACAGAAACAACTTCAATGAAAGAACAGAAACGCAAAGCACAACACTGTAAACTAATTTACATACGCACGCCTGCTCAATTATTATAACAGGAAAACTGAAAAGTGATATATCGTGACTGTACAGCACAGAAACAAGATTCCACTGAAGAACAGAAACGCAAAGCACAACTTGTAAACTAAATCAAAATGTGTGTCACTGCTTCAATTATTATAAGAGGAAAACTGAAAACTGATATATCGTGACTGTACAGCACAGAAAAACAAGTTTCCAACGAAGAACAGAAACGCAAAGCACAACTTTAAAACTAAACTACATATGTGTACGCCTGCCCAATTATTATATCAGGAAAACTGAAAAGTGATATATCGTGACTGTACAGCACAGACACAAGTTTCAATGAAAGAACAGAAAAGCAAAGCACAACTTTGTAAACTAAAATCACATAATGTGTCGCCTGCTTCAATTTTATAACAGGAAAACTGAAATGTGTTATAACACTGTACAGCACAGAAAACAAGTTTCAAATCCTAAGAACAGAAAACCAAAGAACAAAACCCTAAATTAACTGCCAATGTGTCGCCTTTTTTACAGGAAAACTAAAAGAGAAAAAAACTGAAATGGAGAAACAACCCTAACCCTAACCTAAAACCCCTAACCCTAACACCCTAACCCTAATACTAACTCCTAACCCCTAAAAAACATTAGAAGACCTAAAACCTAACCCTAACCTCCTAACCCTAACCCCAAAACTAACCCTAACCCTTCCCTTTAACCCTAACTCCTAACCCTAACCCTAAAACCCTAACCCTAACCCTAACCCTAACCCAAGTTTAAACCCTAACCCTAACCCTAAACCTAACAACTTTTTACAGCAAACTAGAAAGTTTATTCAACGAAAGCACATAAACGCAGTACAACTTTGTAAACTAAATCACATGTGTGTCGCTTGCTCAATTGAGAATACAGGAAAACTGAAAAGTGTTATCTCCCACTGTACAGCACAGAAACAAGTTTCCATCAAAGAACAGAAACGCAAAGCACAACTTTGTAAACTAATTCACATACGTGTCGCCTGCTCAATTATTATAACAGGAAAACTGAAAGTGATCGACTGTACAGCACAGAAACAAGTTTCAAACGGAAGAACAGAAACGCAAAAGCACAACTTTGTAAACTAAATCAAATGTGTGTCGCCTGCTCAATTATTATAAGAGGAAAACTGAAAAGTGATATCCCAATGTACGGTACGGCAAAAAACAAGTTTCAAAAAAGAACAGAAACGCAAAGCACAACTTTGTAAAACTAATTCACATACGTGCCGCCTGCTCAATTATTATAACAGGAAAACTGAAAAGTGATATATTGCACTGTACTGCACAGAAACAAGTTTCAACCCTAAGAACAGAAACGCAAAGAACAACTTTGTAAACTAATTCACATAATGTAACCGCCTGTTCAATTATTATAACAGGAAAACTGAAAAGTGATATAACCCTGTAACAAAACCTACAGAAACAAGTTTCCAACTAAAACAGAAAACGCAAAGCACAACTTTGTAAACTAACACAAATGTGTCACCTGTTCAATTATTATAACAGGAAAACTGAAAATGATAAACCTCGCTAACTGTAAGCACACAGCAAGTTTACAACCCTAAGAACAGAAACGCAAAGCACTAACCTAACTTTGTAAACCTAAATCACAATGTGTGTCAATCTCACTCAACCCTAATTTTTAATACAGGAAAACTGAAAAGTGATATATCGTACTGTACAGCAAAGAAACAAGTTTACAACAAAAGAACAGAAACGCAGAACAACTTTAACCCTAAACTAACCCTACATAATGTCGCCTGCTCAATTATTATAACAGGAAAAACTGAAAAGTGATATATCGCTAACTTTACAGCACAGAAACAAGTTTACAACAAAGAAAGTACAGAAAAGCAAAGCACAAATTTGTAAATGGAATCACATGTGTGTCGCCAACCAATTATTATAACAGGAAAACTGAAAAGTGATATATCGTAACTGTACTGAAAAGAAACAAGTTTTCATCTAAAGAACAGAAACGCAGCACAACTTTGTAAACTAAGTCACATAACACTACGCCTGCTCAATTATTATAACAGGAAAAACTGAAAAGTGATATCTCGCACTGTACAGCAAAGAAACAAGTTTCAACTGTAGAATAGAAAAAACGCAAAGAACAACTTTGTAAACTAATTCACATATGTGTCGCCTGTCTCAATTATTATAACAGGAAAACTGAAAAGTGATATATCCCAGTACAGCAAACACAAGTTTCCATGAAAGAACAGAAAGGCAAAGCACAACTTTGTAAACTAACACTACCCTAACCCTAACCTCAACTTATTATAACCTAAAAGTGAAAAGTGTTATCTCTTGTAAATAGAAACACAAGTTTCAAGAGAAAGAACAGAAACGCAAAGCACTACTTTGTAAACTAATTCACATGTGTCGCCTGCTCAATTATTAATACAGGAAAACTGAAAAGTGATATATCGGACTGTACAGCACAGAAACAAGTTTAACAACTAAAGAACAGAAACGCAAACCCACAACTTTGTAAAATAATTCACATAACGTGGTCGCCTGCTCAATTATTATAAGAGGAAAACTGAAAAGTGATATATCGTAACTGTACCTAACAGAAACAAATTTCCCAACCCTAAGAACAACAGAAACGCAAAGCACAACTTTGTAACTAATTCATAATAACCCTCGCCTGCTCAATTATTATAACAGGAAAACTGAAAAGTGATATATCGTGACTGTACCAAAGAAACAAGTTTCTGATGAAATAACAGAAAAAGCAAAGAATAATTTGTAAACTATTTCACATGTGGTGTCGCCTGTTCAATTGGGGAATACAGGAAACTGAAAAGTGTTATGTCCCATGTACACCCAGAAACAAGTTTCCAACGAAGAACAGAAACGCAAAGCACAAGTTTGTAAAACTAATTCACATACGTAACCTGCTCAATTATTATAACAGGAAAACTGAAAAAGTGATATATCGTGACTGTACAGCACAGAAACAACTAAAGAAAGAACAGAAACGCAAAGCACAACTTTGTAAACTAAATCACATGTGTGTCGCCTGCTCAATTATTATAACAGGAAAACTGAAAAGTGATATATCGCACTGTACAACAGAAACAAATTTCCAACTAAAGAACAGAAACGCAAAGCACAACTTTGTAAACTAAATCATAACCGCCTGCTCAATTATTATAACAGGAAAACTGAAAAGTGATATATCGCGAACTTGTACAGCACAGAAACAAGTTTCCTAACGAAAGAACAGAAAAACGCAAAGAAAACTTTTTGTAAACTAAATCACATACATGTCGCCTGCTCAAACCCTATTATAACAGGAAAACTGAAAAGGATATAACCCTAAACCTAACCCCTAACTTGTTCCCTAACAGAAACAAGTTTTGAAACCTAAGAACAGAAACGCAAAGTACAACTTTGTAAACTAAATCCACATACGTAACCCTAACCCTCAATTAACCCTATAACAGGAAAACTGAAAAAGTAATATATCGTGACTTCTACAGCACAGAAACAAGTTTCCTAACCCTAACGAAAGAAACAAACCTAAAAGCAAAGTTTTTATTAACTTTGTAAATGGAATCACATGTGTGTCGCCTGCTCAATTATTAATACAGGAAAACTGAAAAGTGATATATCGCACTGTACAGCACAGAAACAAGTTTCAATCGAAAGAACAGAAACGCAAAGCACAACTTTGTAAACTAAATCACATGTGTCGCCTGCTCAATTATTATAACAGGAAAACTGAAAAGTGATATATCGCCACTGTACGGCACAGAAACAAGTTTCCATCGAAAGAACAGAAATGCAAAGCACAACTTTGTAAACTAATTCACATACGTGTCGCCTGGCTCAATTATTATAACAGGAAAACTGAAAAGTGATATATCGCACTGTACTGCACACAGAAACAAGTTTTGAACTAAAAGAACAGAAACGCAAAGCACAACTTTGTAAACTAATTAACATAACACAACCCTAACAATTATTATAACAGAAAAAACTGAAAAGTGATATATCGCAACTGTACCACAGAAACAAGTAACCATAAAGAACAGAAACCCAAAACACTAACTTGTAAATCCAAATAAACCCTAACCCTAACCCTAACTAACCCTCAACTAACCCTAACCCTAACTCAACCCTAACACAACCTAACCTAACCCTAACCCTAACCCTAACCCTAACCCTAAAAAGAAAACAAGTTTAACAGGAAAACAAGCCTACAATAAAAGAACAGAAACGCAAAGTACAACTTTGTAAACTAAATCACATGTGTGTCGCTGGCCAATTAGGAATACAGGAAAACTGAAAAGTGATATAACCCACTGTACAGCAACAGAAACAAGTTTCCAATAAAAGAACAGAAACGCAAAGCACAACTTTGTAAATGGATTCAATACGTACCGCCTGCTCAATTATTATAACAGGAAAACTGAAAAACCCTATATCGCACTGTACTGAAAATAGAAACAAGTTTCATCTAAGAACAGAGAAACGCAAAGCACAACTTTGTAAACTAATTCACATAATGGTCGCCTGCTCAATTATTATAACAGGAAAACTGAAAAAGTGATATATCGACTGTACTGCAATAGAAACAAGTTTCAACGAAAAGAACAGAAACGCAAAGCACAACTTTGTAAACTAATTCATACACAACGCCTGCTCAATTATTATAACAGGAAAACTGAAAAGTGATATATCGTGACTGTACAGCACAGAAACAAGTTTCAACAAAAAAACAGAAACGCAAAGCACAACTTTGTAAACTAAATCACATATGTGTTCGCCTGCTCAATTATTATAACAGGAAAACTGAAAAGTGATATATCGCAACTGTACTGAAAAGAAACAAATTTAAAACGAAAGAACAGAAACGCAAAGCACAAACTTTGTAAACTAATTCACATACGTGTCGCCTGCTCAATTATTATAAACAGGAAAACTGAAAAGTGATATATCGTTGACTGTACCCTAACCAGAAACAACTTTCCATCAAAGAACAGAAACGCAAAGCACAAACTTGTAAATTAATTCACATAATGTAACGCCTGCTCAATTATTATAACAGGAAAACTGAAAAGTGATATATCGACTTTACTCAACCAGAAACAACTTTCCAACGAAAGAACAGAAAAACCAAAGCACAACTTTGTAAACTAACCCACATATTAACCCTAAATTATTATAACAGGAAAAACTGAAAAGTGATATATCGTGACTGTAACCAAAGAAACAAGTTTACAACGAAAGAACAGAAACGCAAAGCACAACTTTGTAAACTAATTCACACGTAACCCTGCTCAATTATTATAACAGGAAAACTGAAAAGTGATATATCGTGACTGTACAGCACAGACACAACCCTTCTAAAGAACAGAAACGCAAAGCACAACCACTTGTAAACTAAATCACATGTGTGTCGCCTGCTCAATTATTAATACAGGAAAACTGAAAAGTGATATATCGTGACTGTACAGCACAGAAACAAGTTTCCATTGAAAGAATAAAACGCAAAGCACAACCCTGTAAACTAATTCACATACGTGTCGCCTGCTCAATTATTATAACAGGAAAACTGAAAAGTGATATATCAACCCTAACCCTAACAGAAACAAACCCTACGAAAGAACCCTAAACGCAAAACAAACCTAACTTTGTAAACTAAATCAAATAACCTCTAACCTGCTCAATTATTAATACAGGAAAACTGAAAAGTGATATATCGCACTGTACCCTAAATAGAAAACAAGTTTCAAACGAAAGAACAGAAAAAACAAAGCACAACTTTGTAAACTAAATCACATACGTGTCGCCTGGCTCAATTATTATAACAGGAAAACTGAAAAGTGATATATCGACTGTACAGCACAGAAACAAGTTTCAACGAAAGAACAGAAACGCAAAGCACAACTTTGTAAACTAAATCACATACAATGTCGCCTGCTCAATTATTATAACAGGAAAACTGAAAAAGTGATATAACGACTGTACTGCAACAGAAACAAGTTTCCAACCAAAGAACGCAGAAAAACAAAGCACAAACTTTGTAAACTAAAACAATATGTGTACCCTGCTCAATTATTATAGAACCCAGGAAAACTGAAAAGTGATATATCGCACTGTACCCTAACAGAAACAAGTTTTGAACGAAAGAACAGAACACAAAGCACACAACTGTAAACTAATTCACATACGTCGCCTGCTCAATTATTATAACAGGAAAACTGAAAAGTGATATATCGCACTGAAACACAGAAACAAGTTTCAACCCTAAGAACAGAAAACCCAAAGCACAACTTTGTAAACTAAATCACATACGTGTCGCCCGCTCAATTATTATAACAGGAAAACTGAAAAGTGATATAACTCCTAACTGTAACCCTAACCCTAACCAATCCAAAGAACACAAAACACAAACCCACAACTTTGTAAACTAAATCACAACCCTCGCCTAACCAATTATTATAACAGGAAAACTGAAAAGTGATATATCCCTAACCCTAACCCTAACCCTAACCCTACAGGAACAAGTTTCCTAACGAAAGAACAGAAACGCAAAGCACAACTTTGTAAACTAATCACATACCCTCGCCTGCTCAATTATTAATACAGGAAAACTGAAAAGTGATATATCGTGACTGTACAGTTCAGAAACAAGTTTCAAAATAAAAGAACAGAAACGCAAAGCACAACTTTGTAAACTAAATCACATACGTGTGTCGCCTGCTCAATTATTATAACAGGAAAACTGAAAAGTGATATATCGACTGTACAAGCAAAGAAACAAGTTTCAATCGAAAGAACAGAAACGCAAAGAACAACTTTGTAAACTAATTTTACATACGTGTCGCCTGCTCAATTATTATAACAGGAAAACTGAAAAGTGATATATCGACTAACCCACAGAAACAAGTTTCCAAAAAGAAGAAAAACTAATTCCTAACCAAAGCAAACCCTAACCTGTAACCCTAACCCTAAGCCAACATACCCTAACCTGCCCAAAACCCTAACCCTATAACCCTAAAAACCCTAAACCCTAACCCTAACCCAACCCTAACCTATAACCCTAACCCTAACCCTAAAAAACAACCTCTAACCTAACCCTAACTAACCCAAGTTTACAAACAAAAGAAAACACAAAGTACAACTTTGTAAACTAAATCACATACGTGTGTCGCCAACTCAATTATTATAACAGGAAAACTGAAAAGTGATATATCGACTGTACAGCACAGAAACAAGTTTCAACGAAAGAACAGAAAACGCAAAAGCACAAATTTGTAAACTAAATCAAATGTGTGTCGCTTGCTCAATTATTATAACAGGAAAACTGAAAAGTGATATATCCCTAACCTGTACTGGTACAGAAAACAAGTTTCAAACTAAAGAACAGAAACGCAAACCACAACTTTGTAAACTAATTCACATACGTAACGCCTGCTCAATTATTATAACAGGAAAACTGAAAAGTGATATATCCTAACTGTAACTCCTAAAACAAGTTTCTTAAATAAAGAACAGAAACGCAAAGCACAACTTTGTAAACTAAATCAATGTGTCGCCTGCTCAATTATTATAACAGGAAAACTGAAAAGTGATATATCGCACTGTACAGCACAGAAACAAGTTTTCAAAGAAAGAACAGAAACCCTAAAACAACTTTGTAAACTAAATCACATAACACTGCTGCTCAATTATTATAAACAGGAAAACTGAAAAGTGATATATCGCACTGTACAGCACAGAAACAAGTTTCCAACAAAAGAACAGAAACGCAAAGCACAACTTTGTAAACTAATTCACATACGTGTCGCCGCCAATTATTATAAGAGAAAACTGAAAAGTGATATAACCTTAACCCTAACAGCAACCCTAACAGAAACAACCCTAACCCAACCCTAACAGAAAACCCAAAGCACAACCCTTGTAAACTAATCAACATAACCCTAACGCCTGCTCAATTATTATAACAGGAAAACTGAAAAGTGATAACCCGAACCCTAACTGTACAGCAACAAACAAGTTTCCAACGAAAAGAACAGAAACGCAAAGCACAACTTTGTAAACTAAATCACATACGTACGCCTGCTCAATTATTAATAACAGGAAAACTGAAAAGTGATATATCGCACTGTACAGCACAGAAACAAGTTTCAACGAAAAGAACAGAAACGCAAAGCACAATTTGTAAACTAAATCACATACGTGTGTCGCTGCTCAATTATTATAACAGGAAAACTGAAAGTGATATATCCCACTGTATGGCACAGAAACAAGTTTCAAATAAAAGAACAGAAACGCAAAGCACAACTTTTGTAAACTAAATCACATAATGGTGTCGCCTGCTCAATTATTATAACAGGAAAACTGAAAAGTGATATATCGCACTGTACAGCAATAGAAACAAGTTTCCAACGAAAAGAACAGAAACGCAAATACAACTTTGTAAACTAAACTCACATAATGTGTCGCCTGCTCAATTATTATTATAAAAGGAAAACTGAAAAGTGATATATCGTGACTGTAAACAGCACAGAAACAAGCAAGTTTCATTGAAAGAACAGAAACGCAAAGCACAACTTTGTAAACTAAATCACAACTGTGTGTCGCCTGCTCAATTATTATAACAGGAAAACTGAAAAGTGATATATCGCAACTGTACTAACCCTAACCCTAACAAGTTTACAACAAAAAACAGAAACGCAAAGCACAACTTTGTAAACCTAACCACATACGTGTAACGCCTAACAATTATTATAACAGGAAAACTGAAAAGTAATATCGCCTAAACCTAACCCAACAGAAACAACCGTTTTACACCTAACCTAACTAAGAACAGAAAAGTTACAAAAAGACAACATTGTAAACTAAATCAAATAAATGTGTCGCCTGTTCAATTAGGAATACAGGAAAACTGAAAAAGGATATATCCCACTAAACAGGAACAAGTTTCCAAGAGAAAGAACAGAAAAGCAAAGCACAAATTTTGTAAACGGAATCATGTGTAACGCATAAACCAATTGGGGAATACAGGAAAACTGAAAAGTGATATATCGCACTGTACAGCACAGAAACAAGTTTACAACGAAAGAACAGAAACGCAAAGCACAACTTTGTAAACTAATTCACATAATGTGTCGCCTGCTCAATTATTATAACAGGAAAACTGAAAAGTGATATATCGCACTGTACAGCAAGAAACAAGTTTCAAACAAAGAACAGAAACGCAAAGCACAACCTTGTAAACTAATTCACATATGTGTCGCCTGTTCAATTATTATAACAGAAAACTGAAAAGTGATATATCGTAACTGTACCCTAACACAGAAACAACCTTAAACGAAAGAACAGAAACGCAAAGCACAACTTTGTAAAATAATTCAACATACGTGTCGCCCCAACCCAATTATTATAACAGGAAAACTGAAAACAGTGATATAACCCACTGTACAGCACAGAAACAAGTTTCCAACGAAAGAACAGAAAAACGCAAAGCACAACTTTTTAAATCCAATTCACATACGTAACCCTGCTCAATTATTATAACAGGAAAACTGAAAAGTGATATATCGTCGACTGTACCCTCTAACAGAAACAAGTTTACAACTAAAGAACAGAAACGCAAAGTTACAAATCTTTGTAAACTAAATCACAATGTGTGTCGCCTGCTCAATTATTATAACAGGAAAACTGAAAAGTGATATATCGCACTGTACTGAACAGAAACAAACCTAAACCTAACGTAGAACAGAAAACGGCAAAGCAATAACTTTTGTAAAACTAAATCACATAATGTAACACCACTGCTCAATTATTATAACAGGAAAACTGAAAAGTGATATATCTAACCTGTACAGCACAGAAACAAGTTTCCAACGAAAGAACAGAAACGCAAAGCACAACTTTGTAAACTAAATCACATGTGTGTCGCCTGCTCAATTATTATAACAGGAAAATTGAAAAGTGATATATCGCACTGTACAGCAAAGAAACAAGTTTCAAACTAAAGAACAGAAACGCAAAGAACAACTTTGTAAACTAAATCACATACGTGTCGCCTGTTCAATTATTATAAGAGGAAAACTGAAATGTGATATAACCCAACCCTAACCCTAACCCTAAAACAAGTTAACCCTAACCCTAACCCCTAACCCTAAAGAAACCCCTAACCCTAACCTAAACCCTAACTTTAACCCTAAACCCAAATAACATGTACGTGTCCTAACCTGCTCAACCCTAACCCTTATAACAGGAAAACCCTAAAGTGATATAACGAACCCTAAACTGAAATAGAAACAAGTTTCAAGAAAAGAACAGAAAACGCAAAGCACAACTTTGTAAACTAAATCACATAATGTGTCGCCTGCTCAATTATTAATACAGGAAAACTGAAAAGTGATATATCGCACTGTACAGCACAGAAACAAGTTTCAAACGAAAGAACAGAAAAAGCAAAGCACAATTTTGTAAACTAATTCACATGTGTGTCGCCTGGCTCAATTATTATAAGAGGAAAACTGAAAAGTGATATATCCCACTGTACAAACCTCTACAGAAACAAGTTTCCAACGAAAGAACAGAAAACGCAAAGCACAACTTTGTAAACTAAATCAAATACGTAACGCCTGCTCAATTATTATAACAGGAAAACTGAAAAGGATATATCGTTCTGTACAGCACAGAAACAAGTTTCCATGAAAGAACAGAAACGCAAAGCACAACTTTGTAAACTAAATCACATACGTGTCGCCTGCTCAATTATTATAAGAGGAAACTGAAAAGGATATATCGTACTAACAGCAACCCAAACAAGTTTTCCTAACAAAAAAAAGAAAACGCAAAGAACTACTTTGTAAACTAACACATATGTGTCGCCTGTTCAATTATTATAACAGGAAAACTGAAAAAGTGATATATCCCAACTTAACCCTAACCCTAAAACAAGTTTCAAAATAAAGAACAGAAACCCAAACCCTAACACTAAATCTAACCCTAACCCTAACCCTAATAACCTAAAACTGACCCTAATATAACCCTAACCCTAACCCTAAGTTTCCAACCCTAACCCAGAAACGTTGTGCACAACTTTTGTAAACTAAATCACATAACCCTAACCAATTATTAATAAGAGGAAAACTGAAAAGTGAATATCCCTAACTTACAGCAATAGAAACAAGTTTCCCTAACGAGAAGAAGAGAAAACAAAGCACAACTTTGTAAACTAAATCACATGTGTGTCGCCTGCTTCAATTGGGAATACAGGAAAACTGAAAAGTGATATATCCCACTGTAATGTAACAGAAACAAGTTTCAACGAAAGAACAGAAACGCAAAAACCCACAACTTTGTAAACTAAATCACATACGTGTAACCTGCTCAATTATTATAACAGGAAAACTGAAAAGTGATATATCCTCTGTACAGCACAGAAACAAGTTTTCAATCGAAAGAACAGAAACGCAAAGCACAACTTTGTAAAACTAATCACATACGTGTCGCCTGCTCAATTATTATAACAGGAAAACTGAAAATGTGATATATCGACTGTAACAGCACAAACAAGTTTCCAAACGAAAGAACAGAAACGCAAAGCACAACTTTGTAAACTAATTCACATACGTGTCGCCTGCTCAATTATTATAACAGGAAAACTGAAAAGTGATATATCGTGACTGTACAGAAAAGAAAACAAGTTTCATCTAAAGAACAGAAACGCAAAGCACAACTTTGTAAACTAAATCACATGTGTCGCCTGCTCAATTATTATAACAGGAAAACTGAAAAGTGATATATCGCACTGTAAGCACAGAAACAAGTTTCATCGAAAGAACAGAAACGCAAAGCACAACTTTGTAAATAAATCACATACGTGTCGCCTGCTCAATTATTATAAGAGGAAAACTGAAAAGTGATATCTCCCTAACTGTACTGAACAGAAACAAAAGTTTCAACCTAAAGAACAGAAACGCCTAAAGAACTAACCCTGTAAACTAAACCCATACGCAACCTCGCCTGCTCAATTATTATAACAGGAAAACTGAAAAGTGATATATCGCCTACCCTAACTGAACTAAAAAACCCTACCCTAACGAAAGAACAGAAACCAAAGCACAACTTTAAAACTAACCCTAACATACGTGTCGCCTGCTCAATTATTATAACAGGAAAACTGAAAAGTGATATATCGCTAACTGAATACAGAAACAAGTTTCAAACCCTAACAGAAACGCAAAGCACAACTTTGTAAACTAAATCACATAATCAACCCGCTCGCTCAATTATTATAACAGGAAAACTGAAAAGTGATATATCGCTGTTGTACCTAACAGAAACAAGTTTAACAACGAAAGAACAGAAACGCAAAAGCACAACTTTGTAAACTAATCACATACGTGTTTACGCCGCTCAATTATTAATACAGGAAAACTGAAAAGTGATATATCGCACTGTACAGCACAGAAACAAGTTTCAACGAAAAGAACAGAAACGCAAAGCACAACTTTGTAAACTAAATCACATGTGTCGTTTCGCTCAATTATTATAACAGGAAAACTGAAAAGTGATATATCGCACTGTACAGCACAGAAACAAGTTTCCAACGAAAGAACAGAAACGCAAAGCACAACTTTGTAAACTAAATCACATACGTGTCGCCTGCTCAATTATTATAACAGGAAAACTGAAAAGTGATATATCGCACTGTACAGCACAGAAACAAGTTTCTTAACGAAAGAACAGAAAAGCAAAGCACAACTTTGTAAACTAAATCACATACGTCGCCTGCTCAATTATTATAACAGGAAAACTGAAAAGTGATATATCCCACTGTACAGAATAGAAACAAGTTTCAAAGAAAGAACAGAAACGCAAAGCACAACTTTTGTAAACTAATTCACATACGTGTCGCCTGCTCAATTATTATAACAGGAAAACTGAAAAGTGATATATCGAACTGTACAGCAACAGAAACAAGTTTCAACGAAAGAACAGAAAAGCAAAGTACAACTTTGTAAACTAAATCACATGTGTGTCGCCTAACTCAATTATTAATACAGGAAAACTGAAAAGTGATATATCGTACTGTACAGCACAGAAACAAGTTTACAACAAAAGAACAGAAACGCAAAGCACAACTTTTGTAAACTAAAATCACATACGTGTCGCCTGTTCAATTATTATAAGAGGAAAACTGAAATGTGATATATCCCTACCCTAACCCTAAAACAAATTTTAACCTAAAAGAAACCCTAACCCTAACCCTAACCCTAAACCTAACCACATAACGTACCTAACCCTAACTGTTAAACCCAACCCTAACCCTAAAACTGAAATGTTTAAACCCTAAACCTAAACCCTAACCCTAAATTAAATCACATAACCCTAAATTAACCCTAACCCTAAAACTGAAAAGTGATATAACAACTGTACAAACAGAAAAAGTTTCAAACGAAAGAACAAAAAGCAAAGCACAACTTTGTAAACTAAATCACATGTGTGTCGCCTGCTCAATTATTATAACAGGAAAAACTGAAAAGTGATATATCTCACTGTACAGCACAGAAACAAGTTTCACTGAAAAACAGAAAAGCAAAGCACAACTTTGTAAACTAAATCACATACGTGTGTCGCCTGCTCATTTATTATATACAGGAAAACTGAAAAGTGATATATCGCCACTGTATGGCACAGAAACAAGTTTCCAAACTAAAGAACAGAAACGCAAAGCACAACTTTGTAAACTAATTCACATACGTGTCGCCTGCTCAATTATTATAAGAGGAAAACTGAAAAGTGATATATCGCATTGTGTACTGCACAGAAACAAGTTTAACAAAAGAAAGAACAGAAACGCAAAGCACAACTTTGTAAACTAACCCACATACGTACGCCTGCTCAATTATTAAACAGGAAAACTGAAAAGTGATATATCGCACTGTACAGCAAAGAAACAAATTTAAACGAAAAGAACAGAAACGCAAAGCACAACTTTTGTAAACTAAATCACATACATGTCGCCTGTTCAATTATTATAACAGGAAAACTGAAAAGTGATATATCGTACTGTAACCTGCAAAGAAACAAGTTTAAAACGAAAGAACAGAAACGCAAAGCACAACTTTGTAAACCTAAATCACATGTGTGTCGCTAACTCAATTATTATAACAGGAAAACTGAAAAGTGATATAACCTAACTGTAACAGCAAAACAAGTTTCAACGAAAGAACAGAAACGCAAAGTTCAACTTTGTAAACTAAATCACATACCCTCGCCTGCTCAATTATTAAACAGGAAAAACTGAAAAGTGATATATCGCACTGTACAACCTAGAAACAAGTTTACAACTAAAGAACAGAAACGCAAAGAGCAACTTTGTAAACTAAATCACATACGTGTCGCCCGCTCAATTATTAAACAGGAAAACTGAAAAGTGATATAACGCACTGTACAGCACAGAAACAAGTTTAAACGAAAAGAACAGAAACGCAAAAAGCACAACTTTGTAAACTAAATCACATACGTCGCCTGCTCAATTATTATAACAGGAAAACTGAAAAGTGATATATCGACTGTACAGCACAGAAACAAGTTTAACCTAAAGAACAGAAACGCAAAGCACAACTTGTAAACTAAATCACATACGTGTCGCCTGCTCAATTATTAATACAGGAAAACTGAAAAGTGATATATCCCTAACCCTAACCCTAACCAGAAACAAACTTCTAACCCTAACAGAAACGCAAACCACAACTTTGTAAACTAAACACCTAACCCTAACTCCAATTATTATAACAGGAAAACTGAAAAACCCTAACCCCAACTGTTCCTAACAGAAACAAACTTTACAACAAAGAACAGAAACGCAAACCCTAACTTTGTAAACTAATCACATAATGTCAACCCTAACTCAATTATTATAACAGGAAAACTGAAAAGTGAAAACCCAACTGTAACTGGCAAAGAAACAAGTTTCCCCGAAAGAACAGAAACCCTAAAAGCCTCAACTTTGTAAACTAATCACATGTGTGTAACCCCAACACAATTAGGAAATACAGGAAAACTGAAAAGTGATATATCGTGACTGTACAGTAGAAACAAGTTTCAACGAAAGAACAGAAACGGGAAAGCACAACTTTGTAAACTAAAATCACAACCTAACCTGCTCAATTATTATAACAGGAAAACTGAAAAGTGATATATCCCACTGTAACACAGAAACAAGTTTCAAAATAAAGAACAGAAACGCAAAGCACAACTTTTAAACTAAATCAAATATGTGTCACCAACTCAATTATTATAACAGGAAAACTGAAAATGTGATATATCCCACTGTACAGCACAGAAAACAAGTTTCCAACGAAAGAATAGAAAACAAAGCACAACTTTGTAAACTAAATCAAATGTGTGTCGCCTGCTCAATTATTATAACAGGAAAACTGAAAAGTGATATATCGCACTGTACAGCACAGAAACAAGTTTCAACTAAAGAACAGAAACGCAAAGCACAACTTTGTAAACTAAATCACATACGTGTCGCCTGCTCAATTATTATAACAGGAAAACTGAAAAGTGATATATCGCACTGTACAACAGAAACAAGTTTCAAGAGAAAGAACAGAAAAGCAAAGCACTACTTTGTAAACTAAATCACATGTGTGTCGCTTGCTCAATTTTATTAAATAGGAAAACTGAAAAGTGATATATCTCACACTGTACAGCACAGAAACAAGTTTCCATCAAAAGAACAGAAACGCAAAGCACAACTTTGTAAAACTATTTCACATACGTGTCTCCTGTTCAATTATTATAAGAGAAAACTGAAATGTGATATAACCCTAACCCTAACTGAATACTAACCCTAACCCTAACCCTAACCCTAACCCTAACTCCTAACCCTAACCCTAACCCTAACCCTAACCCTAAACCTACCCTAACCCTAACCCTAACCCTAACCCTAACCCTAACCCTAACCCTAACCCTAAATACCTAACCCTAACCCTAACCCTAACCCTAACCCTAACAGGAACAACTTGTTTCTAACAGCAAAAGAACAGAAACGCAACCAGAAAAGCAAATCACACCTTTGTAAACAGAATCACATGTGTGTCGCTGCTCAATTGGGAATACAGGAAAACTGAAAAGTGATATATCCCACTGTACAGCACAGAAACAAGTTTCCATCGAAAGAACAGAAACGCAAAGCACAACTTTGTAAACTAATCACATAATGTGTCGCCTGCTCAATTATTTATAACAGGAAAACTGAAAAGTGATATATCGACTGTACTGAATAGAAACAACTTTCATCTAAAGAACAGAAACGCAAAGCACAACCTTTGTAAACTAATTCACATACGTGTCGCCTGCTCAATTATTATAACAGGAAAACTGAAAAGTGATATATCGCACTGTACTGAACAGAAACAAGTTTAAACGAAAAGAACAGAAACGCAAAGCACAACTTTGTAAACTAAATCACATATGTGTCGCCTGCTCAATTATTATAACAGGAAAACTGAAAAGTGATATATCGACTGTACAGCAAAGAAACAAGTTTCCAACGAAGAACAGAAACGCAAAGCAAGAACTTTGTAAACTAAATCACACGTGTCGCCTGCTCAATTATTATAACAGGAAAACTGAAAAGTGATATATCGCACTGTACAAACAGAAACAAGTTTCAAACGAAAGAACAGAAACGCAAAAAGCACAACTTTGTAAACTAATTTCATATGTGTGTCGCCTGTTCAATTATTATAAGAGGAAAACTGAAAAGTGATATATCGCAACTGTAACCCTACAGAAAACAAGTTTCCAACGAAAGAACAGAAACGCCAAGAACAACTTTTGTAAACTAATTCAAATGTGTAACGCCCTAATTATTATTATAACCCTAAACCCTGAAAAGTGATATAACCCTAACCCTAACCCTAACCCTAACAAGTTTAACCCTAACAAAAGAACAGAAACGCAAAGTACAACTTTGTAAACTAAATTCACATACGTGTCGCCCTGCTCAATTATTATAACAGGAAAACTGAAAAGTGATATATCGCACTGTACAGCACAGAAAAATGCTGTTTCCAACTAAAGAACAGAAAAGCACAAAGCACAACTTTGTAAACTAAATCACATGTGTGTCTGCTCAATTATTATAATACAGGAAAACTGAAAAGTGATATATCACACTGTACAGCACAGAAACAAGTTTAAAAAGAAAGAACAGAAACGCAAAGCACAACTTTGTAAACTAAATCACATAACCCTAACGCCTGCCCAATTATTATAACAGGAAAACTGAAAAGTGATATATCGCACTGTACAGCACAGAAACAAGTTTCAACTAAAGAAATAGAAACGCAAAGCACAAACCCTAAACTAAATCACATACGTGTCGCCTGCTCAATTATTATAACAGGAAAAAACTGAAAAGTGATATATCCCACTGTACAGCACAGAAACAAGTTTCAACGAAAGAACAGAAACGCAAAGCACAACTTTGTAAACTAATTCACATACGTGTCGCCTGCTCAATTATTATAAGAGGAAAACTGAAAAGTGATATATCGACAAAAACTGAAAAGAAACAAGTTTTCATCCTAAATAGAAACGCAAAGAACAACTTTGTAAACTAAATCACATAATGTGTCGCCTGCTCAATTATTATAACAGGAAAACTGAAATGTGATATATCGAACCCTAACTGAACCCTAAAACAACTTTAAACGAAAGAACAGAAACCTCCCCAAAACCACAACTTTGTAAACTAATTCATAACGCCTGCCCAATTATTATAACAGGAAAACTGAAAAGTGATATATCGTGACTGTACAACCTAATATTGCTAAAACAAGTTTACAACGAAGAAACAGAAACGCAAAGCACAACTTTGTAAAATAAATCACATACCCTCGCCTGCCAATTATTATAACAGGAAAACTGAAAAGTGATATATCGCACTGTACAGCACAGAAACAAGTTTCCAAGAGAAAGAACAGAAACGCAAAGCACTACTTTGTAAACTAAATCACATGTGTGTCGCCCGCTCAATTATTAAACAGGAAAACTGAAAAGTGATATATTGCACTGTACAACAAAGAAACAAGTTTCCAAACGAAAGAACAGAAACGCAAAGCACAACTTTTGTAAACTAATTCACATAATAACGTGTCGCCTGCTCAATTATTATAAGAGGAAAACTGAAAAGTGATATATCGCAACTGTACAGCACAGAAACAAGCTTTCAAGCAAAGAACAATAAACGCAAATGCACAACTTTGTAAACTAAATCACATACTGTGTCGCCTCGCTCAATTATTATAACAGGAAAACTGAAAAGATATATCGCTAACTTACAGCACAGAAACAAGTTTCAACGAAAGAACAGAAAAGCAAAGCACAACTTTGTAAACTAATTATCACATAATGTGTCGCCTGCTCAATTATTATAACAGGAAAACTGAAAAGTGATATATCGCACTTACAGCACAGAAACAAGTTTCCAAATCGAAAGAACAGAAACGAAAAGCACAAACTTTGTAAACTAAATCAAATACGTGTCGCCTGCTCAATTATTATAACAGGAAAACTGAAAAGTGATATATCGTGACTGTACAGCAAAGAAACAAGTTTCCATCGAAAAGAACAGAAACGCAAAAACAACTTTGTAAACTAATTCACATACATGTGTCGCCTTAACAATTATTATAACAGGAAAACTGAAAAAGTGATATATCCCAACTGTAACCTAACTTGTTCCCTAAACAAGTTTACAACTAAAGAACAGAAACGCAAAGAACAACTTTGTAAACTAAATCACATAACGCCTTTAAATTATTATAACAGGAAAACTGAAAAGTGATATATCGCACTGTACAGAAAGAACAAGTTTCAAGGAAAGAACAGAAACGCAACCACTAACCCTAAACCTAAACACATACTCCTAACCCTTCAACCCTAACCCTAACCCTAACACTACACTAATGCCTAAACAAGTTTGTCTAAAGAAATAGACCCTAAAAAACTAAAAGTGAATAACCCTTAAACCCAAAACTGTACATACCCAGAAACAAGTTTACAACGAAAGAACAGAAAGGCAAAGCACAACTTTGTAAAACTAAATCAAATGTACCCGCTAACTCAATTATTATAACAGGAAAACTGAAAAGGAATATCGCACTGTACAGCCCAGGAACAAGATTAATAACGAAAGAACAGAAAAGCAAAGCACAACTTTGTAACCAAATCAAAATGTGTGTCGCCTGCTCAATTATTATAACAGGAAAACTGAAAAGTGATATATCGTGACTGTAACAGCCAAATGAAAGAACAGAGAAGTAGCACTACTCTAGAACAGACCACATGTGTCGCCACCAACGCATAGAAAATTGAAACACTGACACGGTAAAGAAACAAATCATCAAAGAACAGAAACCCAAACAATGTATTTCTACATAATGTCCTGTTCAATTATTATAAGAGGAAACTGAAATGATATAATTGGGGCTAACCTCAACCCTAACAGAAACCCTCCTCAACCCTAACCTAACCCTAACTCCAAACTTATCATCCTAATCCTAACCCTAACACTAACACTACTCCTAACCCTAACCCTGTTTAAACCAAAAACAGGAAAAGTTTCCAACGAAAGAACAGAAAGGCAAAGCACAAATTTGTAAACTAATTCACATATGTGTCGCCTGCTCAATTATGTAAACAGAAAACTGAAAAGTGATATATATCAGACCACAGTACAGACACAAAAGCCAAATAAGAACAGAAACACAAAGCACAACTTTGTAAATCCAATTACATACGTGTCGCCTGCTCAATTATTATAACAGGAAAACTGAAAAAGTGATATAATGACTGTACCAGCACAGACAATAAATTTACAACAAAGAACAGAAACGCACGTACACAACTAAATCAAATGTGTCAATGTGTGCCTCGTCAATTATAACAGGAAAACTGAAAAGTGATATTCCACTGTACGCAAGAACAAGTTCACAAAGAAGAAAGCAAAGCACAACTTTGTAAAAATCAAAAGTGATATACTGTACAGCACAGAACAAGTTTCAACAAAGAAAGAAAGCAACACTTTGTAACAATCAATGTGTCCTGTCAATTTATACGGAAACTAAATGTATCCACTAAGCAGAAACAAGTTACAAAGAACAGAAAAAGCACAACTTAATCAATTTCACCGTCAATTATTTAAAGGAAAACTGAAATAAAACTGGTCAAAAAAAAATAACACTTGCTAAAACGAAAAATATTACATAAGTTCGAAAAAAGAAAGAATAAACAATACCAATAAATAAAAGAAAAGAAAACTTAAAAAAAGAATAAATAAACTGAACTAATAATGTTGATAAAAATAAAAAAAAACAAGAAAGAAAAAAAGCCACAATTCGAATATGAATATGAACTAAGAT
>JAEOAE010001770.1:0-20287 GCA_036365155.1 Meriones psammophilus | reverse complement strand
ACACAAGTTCATGTCGCTCTCCCACGACATTGGTGAGGCTCTCAAAGATCGGTTGAGACACACTTCGTGGAGGAACATCGCATAAAAATACGTATGAACGTACGCAGCGGTCATAGATTTCGACGTATATTCGCCAACCACCTTTACCTTTTATTAAACGCTGTCGAGCGCCAGCAGCGCATGGACTCTAGTCGTGCAACACTTTAGCTGTCGGCAAATGCCTAATCTACAATTCCACGCAAATTTTGCGCTCACTTCAAGGGCTCAGCCTCACCGGACGCTGCTGAAACTGGCCGCAAGTACAGTTTACACATTAACTGCCACCAGCCAGCAGGAGCCTCTAACGCCAGCAGCGAGGCAATCAATCTCGTAGCATATCGAGGACCACCGTGCAGAAACGTAAATGGTGAAGCCTGCTATCGGTAGTTGTGGAAGAATGTTCCGATAGATAAATTGATTCCTAAGCGCTACCACTACAAAAAACAACAAAACGCTTTGTATAGGCGTCTGGAATGCAGAGCAATGGCGACATTCACTCCTAGGTAGAGTTCAATAACAAAGTACACTATTGAGAAAGGATACGTCAGAGAATCAACGCCATAAAAGCCTGCACGAAGGAAAAGACAGTAATATGTATCGTGAATTCGATAGCTTCAAACTAGGAAGGCAAAGCGTTTAAGTTGTGTATTTCTACCTGTTAAGCAGGAAAGAGCAAAAGGGAACGATGCAATTTCAGATGGGAGAAAAACAACCCGCATATGAGCGGGCGGTGGCTGAGTGCGTGTCCACCGGTAAGTCAGAAAAACCGTAACCGAGAGTGGACGCCGCAGCCAACGAAACGCAATAATGAACCTATCTCCCGGGAAAGAAACGCAATTACGTACAGCGATGTATATTTCCTGTTCGTTGCACGACACTGCGGGCTTGTACAGATAGATGTATATCTACCTATCTATATACCAATATATATCACTATCTATATATATATTTATACATATATACCTATGTATGCATGTGCAAGTATACGTATATATTATCTGCCTGCCTGTGTGTCCTTGGCTGGGATGTACTTGTTGGCCGACTTCGCTCACATATCAAAGTATATGTATCATCAGTGTCGACAGTTATACGAGTGCACTCCTTCCTGAAATCTCAGTGTGCTTCACCGGGCACCTGCGCGTTTCGGCTCGAGACGTTCCTAAATCTGGCACTTTTGTGTGTGTACATACAATCCTTTATGAGTAAACTGTACAACCTTTTCGCGTAGTGATGCTTAAGCGTGGACGGGAGCAGGGAAGTGTGTGAACTTTCTTCCTCTTGGCTGAAGGAATTGCAGATGGATATCCACAAAAGCAATCACCTGACGGTTGAAGATTAGCTGTCACTGGATCCATATACATATATATAGATATATATAAACTCATGTACACAATGCAGAAGTGTGCACTTGACTTCTGAAGAAAAATGCTACACGTTGAAACACTCTTTTCCTTGTCCTTCAGGGACACAGGCGATCCTACACAGAGGCACAATACCGACGGCAAATTGTAGTTTAAGTCGCACATTTGCCATTACAAATGGGTAATGCATAGTAGGTGACTGCATACAGCTAACACACCTATATGTGTATACATACACTTATATACACGTAAACACATATACGGCGTACATGTGTGTATTATAGTTACCAATAAGCTAGATACACACGATGGAATGTACACAAGTCAGCATCTGACGGGGGTGTCCAAGATTAAGTGGGGACAGTGTAGAGCGGTGGCGCGGCACAATTAGAGGTCACGGCATATTAACAAAGCTGTCTCTGTTCCTAACCAGTGTACTACGGCGTAAACATAATACGCATATAACAGGCAGAATAGTAGTATGCGGTCGTTCTCGACAATAACTGCACAAATCTTTTCAAAGGTAGAGGAGATATCAGTCAAACCTGGTTACAGAGTGCCATGTACAACATGTTTTCAGTAAGTAGTTCCACGTGTCTGTGTCACCATACAAGCTTCAGTGCACGCCTACGTTCACTCCTATATGTGCACACGCAAGAAACCAATGTTTTTGCTCAGTGGGATATACGCATGTATATGTGCGAGGCCTGGTGTGGCGTCGTTAGTTTAGAAAATTTATGTCCCGTTCAGAAAGTTTACGCACGACAAGCAACGTCCCAATATTATACATATTTGACACGGTACACATGTTTGTGTGATTACTATGTTTAATTTGGTAGGTCGGGGACTCCCTCACGATCTCCATACCTAGCAGCCACGCCAGTGTCAGAGGATGAACTGCAGGTGGGCCATCTTCGTGCGAAATCTAGCTGACTCTGATCCGGCGAGCCACAATGTTCTTTGTTAGAGACTTTGCAAAAGCGACCAGATTCTAAAGGCGCTCCGCCACTAAACCTTTCAAAGGCGAACAAAAAGGCAGAAAGACGACGGCAAACAAACGACTTAATTGCTGTATGTAATCAGATCGAAAAGCCAGCGGAACCAGCGATAGTGAAAGTGAAAAAAACTCAAAGCACCCCTGATGCTCTTGCCTTTGACCAGTGCGATTGGTCCTCTCGCCGTGTAAATACGCGTGCGCGTCTGACCATTACATTTCCTTCCGCCATCCGTGAGCAGATTTCCCACAGTGAACTGCACAAATACTGCGACGGCCGCTAGTCGCTTATACCAAGGAGCGGATACTCGTGCTTCCTAAACAACTCTTCAAAAGCAAGTTGTACAGATATGCATGTGCCCCCTTAACCCGTACAGCTACTACTGTGCATTCTTATGTGTGTATATGTGTGTGTTTGGAATCATACTAACTTACTTTTTGGTTACACCTTTTCCACATAGTGTCTGACACTTGCCTGTCAGTGTTTCATATGTATCAGATATTCCACGGTTCACTAAGGCAGTGCCATCGTAGAAACATATGCTTTGCAGCTAATCTCATATGGACTGCGTGCTGTTTGTTAGGCCCTGTTCAAACATAGGTGCCAGTTTCTTTGATGTTTTGACTTCCCATGAACAAATTGCATTTTGCTTGTACTGCCACGCTGTGACTGCTACATATCTCACGCCCCCTTTCGTCCGATGCGTGACGGTTTTACATGCAGAAACGTTTTATATATGGAGACACACAATGTATACGTACTCATGCGCATAATTGATAGAGACCTACCTGATAAAGTGCAAAGGTTTCCAAATCATCGACTTGATACCCGCGACGAGATACGTACGGCCCGCACAGATACGTAGGGCAACATGTAGATTTTAGTTAGTACACGTCACACGAATGGACACTGCGCCGGCATTGACGTGGCACATTCGAGCATCGTGGCCCTGGCAGGCGTGCCCCCACAACATAACAGGACTTTGAGGACCCACGTGGGCACGTCGGGTCTTGCAGCTGTCACAGGGACCGTGTTCAATTGTTCCTTTTGAATGCTCATTCTTCTCCACAACAAGGACACTGAAAAGTTGTCTCAATTCGTAATTCTGGAATTATCCATCTAGGTAAAGAGGGCACAAATATAAATGCGCCTTTGTGCGTCAGCAGGCAGCCTACAGACTCAACAAACTTAGGCCCACAACGATGTACATTTTGTATTGGGACGTAGGCTTGAAGTCATATCAGGCGGGACGTCATCTGTGTGAACAAGCACTCCCCTCATGCGTAGATCTTCGCGTGTGTGCGTGAATGGTTGACGCCGTGTGTGGCTTCATACGCGGTTCTCAAATATATTTTTGTCTATCGCTGGGTAAGATACACGAATATAAACTTGTAAAAGTCCAGTTGAACACTTTTATGCACAGCTTTAAATCGCAGGCTCAGGCAGCGCGTGCATCGTACACTGCCGTACGCACGTCTAACGCACTTTCGCGCGTAGTATGGTTTACCTTTCATATCTATGAAATTAATGCCTCTCCTGTGTTGATATTGCAGGGATCAATAACCACATCAGGAAAAGACCTTCATGTATGTAGTGCTGCTTGATAGTCTTCTACAATTACTGCACCTGATCAATTATCAGTGAACGTGTGGGAAGATATAAGCACATAGAAGATCTAGACGTACAGAGGTAAAAGTTTCCCGTACCTTGAGATGGGCCTTTTCCGTGCGGCAGCTTTAGAGATTGTTGAAGAATGTATGGAAGGAAAACATGCTCAAACTTATAGATGCGCCTTTTGAACCGCCTGGTTTCTTCGTTACAGAATTAATTCTGAAGTCGGAAAAGTACGAAAGGTGCCCAAAAATATGTGAGTAAAATGTAGATACTTGGATTCGTGCATTCATTTTTCGCTTTGTACAGTTGTTGAGGCACACACGTGTGGAAGCCGGATATTGTGTGCAGATATGCTGCCATGAACTTTTGCTCTGAAAAAAATTATGTACGTCCGCGCACCTATAAGCGCAGCTGGCTACAGGCCACCTAGCAATCAAGGCATGAGCAGCATTACCATTGTTTCGCTTGCATCCTGGTACGTAAATACGGTCACCAGGTGTTTCCGGTTTATCAGCCCCGAGAGACAAGCACACAGACTACGGTATTGTGACTATCACCAGAACAGATAAGATATTCTTACTTGACTGAAAGTAGGAAGTGATTACCATGCATCTCCATGCGTAAAGACGCGTCTGGTTTGCACAAATACAGATTTTTTCCACGCGTCATCGCCATGAACACAGGAAAATACAGGTGAAAGTATGAATATCATGATCGTAGCAACAGATGCACACGCAAATGCAAACTTTCGTTTGCTTTACGCAGACGTTCACTTCCGATGTTTGCAGAGGAAACAACGTACGTATGCTGCTCGAGCAGTTTGCACATGCAGGCATTGGCACATGTCATACTCGTTCGCCGCAATCGCCGTCACATCAGTCTAGAGATCAGGCAGAAGTCCATTTCCAAAAGTCTCCCGGTTATAGATAAACACTGTGAGTGTGTTCTCATTCAACAAGGTATGTGAGAAGAACACAGATTTCCGTGTGATACAGAAATGAACCTGTTTTAGATGGGAAATACCCAAAGGCCCTCATCCAGCTGCCCATTATTTTAGGAAGAGATATACAAATAAACATGTAGCCTGCATATACGAATACGTACTTCATCTTGTAGAGTCATGCGCAGCGGCAGATGGTAGGTTTCTACGCGGAGACAAGAGATCAACCTACGCGAGGCTCGACGTATCGGACCATCGTCACTGCCTCGTCAACAACTTGACGTCACCATCGCCTTCAACAACACACATTCTCCTGTTGTGGTATTTCGACTATAGTTGACTTCATCATCTGTAACTTCCTTTGCAGTCTGTCTTCTCGTTATTTGTTTGTTCAACCATCAATATCATCATCACCATCATCATCACCATGTTCAAAAAACACTGTCGTCGTGCTGTCTCACATTATTGCTGATCATCATCATCATCATCGTCATCATCATCATCATCCTGCTCGCCAATAATCATCGGCTTTGCTTCACACCCTCCGCATTTGCTGCATATGTTTCTTGCTATCACTGTGGTCCTCGTCCATACATCCACTATCCTCCCACGTTAGCTTTAATTCCGCCATTAGCCTCATCCTGTGCACTCAATCCCCCTTTTGTTTCTCATCTTCTTGTCCATCTTCCGCATCTAGCTATCAGTCTCCGTCGCCGTTATCGCTGGATCACTGCCATCCATTGCATGTCACATTGTATCGCCATCCTCCTCCTGTAAATTTTTTTTCTTTCGCGCCGCCTTCTTTCCCTGACCACATAATCGTGTCGATGTTTTGCTCACCGTCTCATCAGGAGTATGTCAACCTCTATTACGTCAACTTTTTCATGTGTCACTGTTGTGTCCTCGACGTATAGCGAAAACGAAGCAACAAGGTACAGTAATGCACATGAATGCATGTAATATCAGGGACTTCAGGACAGTGTCTTGTACACGCATGAACGTCTGCTCTTCCCCGCCGAAGTGCAGATAAAGCATAGCCTCGTGGCGAGTTTCGCAGCGCGTCTCCGCCTGAAACGTTCGATGCCGTCCACATCTTCACTTACTAGTAAACTTGTGTGCTCTCCTGCCCTCTCTCCTATACGTTTCACCTTTTTTCGAGGACACGCTGCGTCTCTCTTCGCCCGTACGAGCGTAACACTCATAAACGAAAGCTCTAAAGACGAAAATAGAAAAAATGCGTATCCGCTAATGACTATACGTATATACAATTGGGCATTGACGCCTCCTTACGTAGGTCTCACCCAAAGAACAATCACGGAGAGAGGACAGTAGATTCGATAAAGACATGGATCTGTGTGTGTCAGATATTTATTTCACGTCACCTTAACATCACTCTGTTTGTATATGCGTGTACACCGATACTCTGCCTACTCAGCTGGCATCTCGTGTGCTATTCACGTCCGTGATGAACTAAAGTCTCGCGGGCATATCTAGGTCACATAGGCATGGAAAGTTACACCCATGTACTTCTAAACAGGGATACTCCAGTTTGTGACACAAGAAGAGGCAGAATTAGAGGATGGGGAGACGAGCGCAGTGGACAGTTAAATTAATTCTGAGCGTGTTCGACTATGAAATCCAAAATTGTTCCACCGTTCCCGGCTGTCGACCCGTACGCTGGGACTCCTCGTGTAATAAGAACAGAGTTTCGGTTGTGACGCATTCCTGTGAAGGATCAGATGGCGCTCTCGTGTGGCTGGCGACACTTGTCTCAATTCTTCGACACAGATGCTTATACATAGTCTGACATAGAGCTATGCGCCCGGCGCACCCATATTTCATGCCCATTCGATATCATTATTCTGCACTTAGGAAGCATACACATGTGTCTCTCATATGCGCCCACGGATGAACCTGGGACAGCTAATCCAGAGACTATATATATATATATATATATATATATATATATATATATATCTTTATGTATCTCCTTCAGTGTGGCTCTATATGCACTGTGCGTCTGTAGCTCCTACCACATTGTAACCCCGATGTTAGTCGCCTGCGTGATACAGTGAAAAGCTCAGAGAGTTTTTTGAAGAACATCCTTCTTCTTAGCCATCTTCGGGCATTTCTAAAGACACCTGTTTACGAAATATGTTGGCGAGAGAGATCTCACTACTACTGTTATGGGGCTCCTACTCCGACAGCTCTGTCGTGAGCTACTGCAATCAGGCAGAACCGATGCGTATGTGGGGTGAAGCCGTTGGTACCACGCTTATTTGCAGCACCCCACACAAGTGACCTTCGTTCGCCGCTGACGTGCTTTCCCTGTCCCAGGTTAATATCAAGACGTAAAAGTCTGTACGTATATGTAAATAAAGCATACTCACCTACATATATACATGTATCTATCTATTCTTTCAAATGTACACAGACATATATCTACGTATACGGATATCTTTGTACGCATTGTCTACTATTCCTATAAACCTTCGTGTATTGTCTATGCAGAAGAGCGGACATTCTCGTGTCTCTTCCCATGTATTCAAGGCACACGCCTATTGTATATCCACGGACAATATCCATAGCGTGAACTGCGAGTGATGCCAACCAAAAGGGCATGGACATGTCGTTTACTAAAGAATGAACCTTCAAGACGCGCGGAGCAAACGTTAGTGTTTCCACGTTGGCAAGAGCTGAGCAAGCGTCAAGCAAACAGCTGCACTGCACTAAACAGTTCGCGTACCCTTCTGTAAAAACATCTGCACAACTTCTACACCACATCTCGAAGCGGATGGACGTACTTTGCTTGCAGCAGGCATGTTTATGGAAAAAACATCGTGCCGTTCTACATTTGAAAATATCCTAAACTTCAATGAGGTACGTGTGTTCCTATGTAGGGAAGCAGATACACGCACTCGAGGACACACACACAACCATCCACCGCACCGAGACAGACATCTATTCACACCACGCTTATCCCCACTCCATGCGTACTTAGAGAATCCAGGTTGCATTGTCCATTCGTATATATATCTATATATATATGTACATATCACGAATATGAACAAACAGATACACATTCTAATAGACATTTCTACAGATGTACGCGTGCGCACATACATGCATCGCTGCCACAAACATAAAGTATAGCCATACGTACATCCATATAGTAAGCTTACAGGCGTAGGTTGAAGGATGTATATATATATATATAACTGTACACCTATGTATCAGTCTATCTCAAGCGGGTTCACATGCAGAAAATTTCGCTTCTTCGGTCAAATTCTTCGTGCGGACCCTCTTGCGAGCCACATTGCTGTAGGCACCACCTTCGTCCGACTGCAACAGCCACGTGTAACTAGCTCTTCCAGGCCTCTTTCCTGTGCATGCGAATCGTTGCATGCGAAAACAATTAATTTTTGTAAGAAACAAATGGATTGCTTTGCTTTTTCTGCATGTCTCTCTGCGTTTCTGGCGACGTAACAGGCCTTCAGAGAGCAACTTCTTACTCTGTGTTTGCCTCCCTTTTTTTCCTTCGTTTTCTTTTTGTCTGCCTTCATCGTCAGTAGCATTTCTTCTGTTTCATGGAACCTCTCTTTATTAGCTATGTGCAGGTCTCCACGACCCGCAGCGCCAGCCTTCAGCGCACGTTCACGCTGATACGCGCAGGTGAAAAATTCTTCGTTTGTTTGCATGTCTCTGTGATCCTTCTTACATTTACACCCGTCGTTTACAACATTTCTTCCTCTCCGCGAGTAGAGATCAAACTTCTGAGCTGTGTTTGTCTCGAGCTCAACTCCTCTGCATAGCTCTACTTTACATTGATGAATAGTATATACATCTCGAAACACGTCTCTCTAACGTCAAAGAGCCGAGCGACCGTTTCCCCGACTGGACTAGCGTTGTTTCCGCTTGTGGAACAAGACCGTGTTTCTCATTGAAATCTGTCAATGTCTATCTTGTCTTTTTATAAGATCGTCTCTCTCTATCTTCACAAGTATAGCTCTCCCCGTGTTTCTCTGAGAAGCAGGTATGCATGCAAGTAGACGACTGAGTTACATCGCTGATATCGTTGAAATGATATTTTTCCAGTTTGCCTTATTCCACCTTTGTTCCTCTGTTGTGTACCCCAATTCTCTTTGTTTTTTCTTTTTCCTCTGTCTTCCTTTCGTGAAGGTCCTCCTGCTTCCGCTTCTTTTGATCATCTTGGGGTACAGACACCGCAGCTCAAGTTTCTCGACGAGTTTCCGAGTTTCTGTTACACTGTTGTCGTTGCCCTTCTTCACTGTTGCTGCTGCTGTGATGTTAGCGCTGACTCTTTGCGTTGTCTGATGCTTCGTTTCATTTTTTACTAGCCGCTGTGCTGGTGCTCTTCTCTTCTTCTGCTGCCGTTCTGCCACACAACATCCACAGCAGCACTTTCCCAACCCCTCCTTGTGAAGATCATTTTCTTTCGTTCGCATGCCGGCTGTCTCTTCTTCCCGCCCTTGTTGCTGCTGTCACCTCGCTGTCTGTACTGCTTCTCTCTCTTACTATCTTCAATCCTGCTGCTGCTGCAGCACTCTCCCACATGCTGTTCTTTATACCAGTCAATGACGCTCGCTTCTGCTGCTGTTGCTGCTGTTGTCCATCCTCACAGGTGCTTCTTCCTGCTGCTGCTTTCGCTGCGGCTCGTTATTGCACTATTGACTCTCAGCAGACGCGTTCTGCTGCTGCTGCTGCTCGCGGCATGCAGCAGCCAGGCCCGTCGCGCCTGCGTCTTCTCAAACGAGCATGCAGCAGCAGCAGCAGCAGTCACAGCAGGAGAAACCCATTGCGTACGAGGGCTGAGGCAGAAGAAGGACATGTAGTCATCACCGCAGCAGCAAGCGCTTCTGTAAGATGGATGTTCTTACTGGTTTCTCTTCCTCTCTTTCTTTCTTCAGCAGCAAAAGCCGTAACGAACCCTGCAGCAGCTTTTTGCTGGTCACGCGGCGACCCTTCTTTACTCTGCAGCGTCTCTCTCCTCGTCTCTCTCCTGTTGTTCTCTGCATGCAGCAGTCACAACAGCAACAACGGAAGCACCAGCGCCTGCGCGGACTGCCTCCTGTGGAGTGCGAAGGACTCGCTCAGAGAAAGTCATTGCCTTGCATGCGGCCTCTCAGGCACCGCTGGTGGCAGTCGACGCTCAAGCGACAGCGGCACTGGCAGCGGCAGCAGCAGCTACCATGATGGCAGCATTGCAACAGCGCCAGAAACAGCAGCAACAGCGCGAAGCAGCAGCAAAGGCGAAGGCACAACAGGGGTTATGCGCAGCAGCAGGAGACTGGCAGCAACAGTTTCGACACTCACAATGGGGTAGCGGCAGGAGCAGCAGGGGCAGCAGCAGCGCCGCAGAAGGTTGAAGAAGCTCCAGCGGGCTTGCAAACGCTGCCATCTGCTCCTACTGCTGCTGCTGAAACGTCTGGTTCTCTTCCACGAGCGGCACACATACTAAGCTGCTTAGACGTTAGGTCTAGAGAAGCAGCAGCTGCTGCCCATCACAGTCCTTTCGTCTGTCCGTGGGCGGGCCTCAGCGCGAGCACACAAGAAGCAGCGGCAACAGCAGCCCGCGATAAAGCATGCTGCCTGGGAGATTCCGAGGGCAGCTGCGCCCGCTGCTCGTCCCTCAGAACACTCCCAAACGCTGCAGCAGCTGAGCGGCACAGCAAAGGCACGAGCTGCAGCAGCAGCAGCCAGACCAACAGCATCAGCAGTTGTACCTCCAGCAGGATTGACAGAAATACAGCAGCAGGAGCCACAGTTACAACAGCAGCATATTCCATTGTATGGATAGAATTCCTCAAAGCAGCAACAAATGGAGCACTTCTGCGACAAGCGTCAGCTGCCTGCTGCAGCACTGCAACAGCCACAGCAACACCTGCAGAACGGACGGGGAGGGCCACATGCCTCGATTGCGATACGGTTTATGCAGCGTCAGACGCAGCAGCAGCTCGAGGTCCTCATAATACTCAGAGGGATACGCACTCGCGAGTCGAGCAGCAGCAGTCCTCTTCCTTGCAGCGACAGCGCTCTCGTCTGCTGCTGTGATACAGTGCTTGGTCACAGGAATGGCGTCAGCAGGTGGGGCTGCCATTGCTGCAGCAGCAGCAGCAGACAGCACGCCAGCGCTGGGCGCTATTCAACATCTTTTTCAACATTTACATGCAGTGAACAGCCCTTGGTGCTGGCGTTCCTCTTCTTTGCCGCCAAGGACGTCTGGAGGCTGTTGCCACTGTTGCAGAGTCTCCTTGTATTCGCTGTCGTCTCTTCCAAAGTCTTCTTTCTACTTCTTCTTCTTTCTTTTCCTTTGATCCTTCCTTTTCGTCAACAGCGGACTTCTGCTATTGATTCACGACGCGTTGAAGCAAAGACTGCTTGGCTGGCCTGCGTCTGTCTGATGGAAGAGACGAGCCCCCTGATGTCTGCTGGTGTTTCTTCTTCAAGCCCCACCGCTGCTGCTGCTGGTCCTGTTCTGCTAGCGACGGGTGTCCTCGGCTGCAGCGGCTTCTGTGCTGCAACGTTGACGTCTGCTGCTGTTCCTTCCACTTCCTTGCGGAGATGTTCTCAATGCTGGGATGTTGTCATGCACGAGCACTCTCCAGTCCAGCAGCTGCAAGAGGCTTTTCAGCAGCAGCAGAACGGCAGAACAGCAGCAGCAGAGGGGGACAGATGTGCTGCAGCAGCACAAGACAGAAGCAGAGAGACTAAGGACAGCAGCAGCAACAGCAAGGGGACAGCAGCAGCAGCAGCAGCAGGAACATACAGCAGCAGCAGCAGAAGGGATAAGAAGCAGCAGCAGCCTGGGGTACAACTGCAGGTACTGTCTAATGGAGATAAGTAGTGGGAGGGAAGCAACAGCAGCAGCAGCAGCTCAAAAACAAGTGCTAGGAGGAGTGACGGGGACAGCAGGAAGGTTAAGAGCAGCAATGTGTCGCAGCAGCAGCATCAACAGCAGCAGAGGCGACCGCACCAGCAGCGCAGGTGGTGTCCCATCCTCAGCAGCAGACGTGACATAAATTCCTGCAGTTCACCATGGAGGAGGAGCGTAGCTGAAGACTCTCTGCCGCAGCAGCAACAGCAGCTGGGGGAGCAGCAGCTGCTGGGGTGGCAGTCGCTGAAGGACAGCGGTCAAAGTAACGGCAGCTGTGGCAGACCACGTCTTCAAGTGCGGAAAAGCTCGGCTGTACACAGCAGCAGCAGCAGTTGCCACGGAACACAAGCGCCTTCAGCAGCCTCAGGAATACATAGGGAGGAAGAAGGAGGGGATCTGTAATAGAAACAGCAGCCAGTGAAAACAGAAAGATCAGCAGCAGCAAGTGATACAGCATCAGCGACAAGAGCTGGCACCGAGCGAAGCTGCCGAGGGGCGGTGCAAGCCTCATAAGGTTGAAGCAGCAGCAGGTGAAGCAGCAGCTGGTGAACCAGCAGTAACGGGCAGTGCTCGTGAAGAATTGTCTCAGAGCTGCACCGGGGGTGGGATGATGGAAAGGAGCAGATGTGGGCTTACCTAGCAGCGAGGCAGAAGAGCTCCCGCGTGAGCATCTGGAGATGCTGCTGCAGGATGCCTGCGAGAACTTGCCCCACCTCTTTCGATATGCTATAAGAGGACTTCGTAGGTGAACAGCAGCAACGCATGCTCGCTCAGGCCCCGCAGCAGCAGAAACAGGATTCACTGAAGCTGTGCTGCAGGAAGTATTCAAACAGCAACAGTTGAAGCAGCATGGAGCTCGGAAATCAGCACCAATGCATCCAGACGCCCAGATCCGCCAGCAACAGCAGGGAGACACAGCAGCTGCAGGAGACACAGCAGCAGCAGGAGATGCAGCAGCAGCAGGAGATACAGCAGCATCCCACAACCGCACTCAGGGGGCTGGAGCAGCAGGAGGCTGGAGCAGCAGGAGACCTTCCTGGGAAGAGACAAAGAGACTGCTGGTGGCACGGACATCGATGTCTGCGATTCTACCTGAAACCAGCCTCTTCTTCATTGTTCGATGACTTGTCTCTCTATAGACCTCAGACTCACGCAGCGCATACTGCACAGCTGAGTGCTGCCCGCAAGGGACCGGATCGATCGCAGAGCAGCAGCAGTGCAGCAGCAACAGCAGCAGCAGCAGAAGCAGATGCTACAATAAAAACAGCTGACAGAAGTGGCTGACAGGCGTGGCAGGACACAGAGAACAAAGAAGAAGAAGAAAAGCGATGGGAGGGAGCAGGAGGAAGAGCAAGTACTATTCAAACAAGCAGCAAAGGACACAGAAGCTGCAGCAGCAGCTGCTGCAGCAGCAGCAGATGCAGCAGCCCAGAAAATGCCTCGAACTGTCGCAGATGACAGAGCAGGAACGGAAAAAAGACGAGTTAGTGAGATGGCAGGCAGCGGTGGCTTTGGAGCGGGAGGCGTCTTATCAGCGACACCAGTTGGCTGCGGCTGCTGCAGCTGTGTCCCGCTGCAGCAGCTGCTGCGGCAGCGATCAAGCCATCATCGCCGTTATGTGGGGTTCCTCGATACGAACTGTTGGATATGCTGCAGCAGCTCAGCAGTTTCCTCGTGAGCTTTTTCCAGTTAGCGACTTCCTGAATACGCCTTCTGCTTAGATCAGCCCGAGCAGCTGCAGGACCTCGTGGGACTGGCCACGGCCATGCTGCAGTGTCGTACACCCAAAGTGGACCCGCTACCTGACACAGAGACTCAAGCGCTGGGGTGCTGACTGGAAGGCAACTTCGTTCGGAGTTTGAGAGAGCAGCAGCAAGCCCAGAAGAAAAAAACCCTCAGCGACAACTGCAGCAGCATGCACACCAGCAGCATATACAACAGCAGCAGCAGCATATACAACAGCAGGTGCATATTACAACAGCAGCAGGGCATATAGGGCAGAAGCATGAGCGTACACAGCAGCAGCAAGATGTACAAACAGCAGCAGCATGCAGAGCAGAGCAGACTGATTTGACAGGGAGAAGGAGATATTTGAACACAAAGGCGTGGATGGAGACGGAGAAGGAAGATGACACGTCAACTGAGAGAGAGAATGGCACCTGATAGAGGAACAACCAGGAAAGGCAGCAGGTCGACACGGCGCCATTAGCCAGAGTTTCGCGGGTCAATGAAACAGCAAAGTTTCCTGCACCCAAAGCAGTTCAAGTGACGCTAGCAGCTCAGGGTTGTACGGCGAATCAAGGAGCACCCAGTCGCAGACAGAGAATGAGCGCAGCAGCAGCAGCAGGGAGAGCAGCAGCAGGGCAGCAGCAGCAGGAGCAGCAACAGCACGAATGGCACCAGCATCCGCAGCAGCAGCATGAGCAACAGCGGAGCAGCAGGAAGCCGTGAGTGCTGTGACGCAGAAGGGAGGTGGCAGTCCGGCAACACGAGGAGCAGCAAAAGAGCAGTAGCAGCAGCAGCAAAAACGGTTTCTATGATGAACGTCGCAGCAGATCTACTGTCCACCAGTAGCGGCGGCAGGCCCATGAAGTGTCTCTGGATCGCATCGCAAGAGAAATGGTCATGGCATCTACGGGTGAAGGCTTGCTTTCACCCTTCAGCAGCAGCAGCAAAAAGTGCAGCAGGAGCAGTAGCAGCAGCAGGAGATGTCAGCAGACCAACAGCAGAAGCGCATGCGAGTGAACACAGGGTAGACACAGCAGCAGCAGGACGGAAGCAACAGCATCAGGAAAGGAAGTGGACAAGGAAGAAGGCAGCAGCAGCAGACACTGGAAGAAACGTTGATGTCATAGTTTAGACGTGGAGCAGCTGCTGAAGGTGCAGAGAGGAGGGACAAAGAGAAGACGTTGAGCGCAGTATTGGGAGCAGCAGCAGGTGCAGCAGCAACAGCAGATGCCCAAGGCGAAGCAGTCGAGAGGAGAGACAGCAGCAGCAGCTGGAGAGCGGTAACAGCAGAAAGTGAAGATGGTGTAAAGGCAGGAGAAGGGCTGGAGGACTATGCTGAAGAACAGCAGCAGGGAGGAGAGAGGAGAATCAGATAGCAGCAGCAGAAGCCACAGAAGGAAAGGCAGAAGTGGCCTCATCCAGCTGACCGACTCGAATTGGAAGGATGTCCATCGACGAAATGGAGCTGCTGGCAGCAGATGCGTGTAAATGCAGATGAATAGTCTGCGGACTGTCTTGAGCAGCAAATGCAATGCCTCACTATTGCCTCTCTGTTCTTGCCCGAGATAGACCTACTGCGCTGCCAGCAGCAGATGGATGGAGAGCACGGGAGTGTTACTCCCTCCTGCTGGCTCGGATGCGCGCTGAAGGCAATGAAGAAGACACAGAAGAGCAGCAGCAAACGAAGCCACAGCCAGGGACAAACGAAACACAAAGCAGCAGCAAAGGCAGCAGCAGCAAAAACAACAACAGCAGGCAAAGCAGCAGCAGCAACAACACAAGCAGGAACGGCGAACGGTGCAGCAGTTTCGCTGGGGAAGGGTCTGGGATGATGAATGCGTGGATATCATCGAGCAGCGCGCTGGAAACATCTGCCGACGTGTTGCCTCGTCTTGCTGCTTCTGCAGGGAGCGACAACAGAACAGCGCTAATTCGCTCGCTCACACTGAGGAGCAGGAACCACTTGACTCTTGTCAGTGGCAGCAAATACGTGCTGCAGAAGTTGGAAAAGAGCTGCAGCATTCAAACTAGCGAAACGCCTTTCTGCAGTTGCAGCACAACGCAAACGCAGGCCCCATACGCACCCATCCTGACCTGCAGCAGCCACAGCAACAGCAGCAGCAGCAACAGCAAAAGCAGCAGCAGCAATAGCAAAACAGCAGCAACAGCAGCAGCAACAATTACAGCAGGGAAGAACAACATCAGCAGGAACTGCAACTTGTATGAGAAGAAGAGTGCGCAGAGCTGGATGAATCGTTTGATTCTGGAGTGGATCGCTTGACTGACGGAGGAGGAGACCAAGCAATGACAGATCAGCAAAGACAGCCTGCCTATATAAACAACAGTTGCAGCATTATCATGCATTACGCGTGCACAGCAGCAACAACATGGTGGCAGCAACTGCAGCAGACGGATTCCCACAAGAAGCAGCAGCATCTGCAAGAGCCATCGCTTCATCAGCATGGAAACCGGCAACCCATGATGCAGGACACACGGAACGCAAGCTGTAAAGCAGCAGCAGCAGCAAAGTCGATGTATGTGAGCAGCAACAAGAGCAGCAGGTAAAATACACAGGGAAAGGGCAGCCAGAAATTCAGCAGCGACACCCTCAAAAGCTGCAGCAGCAACATACATATCTTCCGGCAGCACTATCTGATGAACAAATCAGTTGCAGGTCTTTTTGTGGCTGATGCAGGGACATCAGGATCACCCAGATCTCACATGAACGTTTGACAAGAGAACAGCAGCAGGCACAGCTCGTCTTTATCAGATGGTGTTCTGGAGACCACAGAATCTCATCTTCTTTTCTCCTTCCTCTTCTTCTGCCTCCTCTCCTACCGCGTCCCCTTCTGCTGTTGATAAGCGTACTGCTGTGCCTGGAACGTCTGGTGCCGTTCTGACAAACGCTCGTATTGGCGGTGTTGCTGCAACTAATGCCATCTGGTGTGGTGATGCTGCTATAGAGGTGCTGTTGCTGTTGGGGTTCCCGGTGCCCGAACCCACACAAGTGCACATGCTGTTGCATTTAGTGACGTGGCTTATACGGGTGGAGTTCGAGCTGCTGCTTTCATGGTAATACGCGACGATGCATTTGCTGCTGCTGCTGCTGCTGGAAGGAGTGCTGCTGCGGTGTTCAACCCCAAGATGCAGCTGCTGCTGCTGCGGGAAGGATTTCTTGCGTTCAAAAAGTACCACACTGCTGCACCGGAGTGCTCGTGCGCAGTAGATGCCGTTGCTGCAGCTGCAGCTAAGCTAAGCGACGTGATGCTGCCGCTAGCATGCTACTGAATAGCCCTTCTTACAGAGCTTTTTGCTGCTTTGGGGCTGTCGCCAGCAGCTGCGCTGCGGCAGCCACACGAGTGCAAAGCGTAGATGCTCAGCCTTCTCCTGTTCAAGCAGCAGCTGTACCACATCTGCTGCTGCTGCTCCAGCAGCGCGCTTTCCAGCAGCAGCGGGGCGCATGCAGCAGCAGGCAAGCGAGGCTTCCTTCTTGCTGCTCGGACTGGCCGAGGGAAGACAGAAGCATATCTGCTGCCGCTGCTGCATTTCTTGAAGGGCAGGAGCAGCGCCAGTCACGAACAGCAGCAAAGTCAGCAGGACTCGAGAGAGCAGCAGCAGGGCCTGCAGGAGCAGCAGCAGGAGTCTCCACTGGGAGAAGAGCAGCAGCAGGTGCTGGCAGCAGAAATCAGCAGCTGCAGCAGTTCTACGAGGATGAAGAGGAGATGAGCACCAGCGGGCTTTGCTGCAGCGTTTCCAGCGGCATGGCTCCAGCAGCACATTCTCGAGTAATCATCCTCACACCGACGTGGGAACTCTGCGAACAGATCGCCCGTATATTAAAGAAGCCTCGCATTCACCGGGAGTTCCTGCTGCTTCTTCCTTGTCTGCTGCCTGTAATGCTGCTCTCCCAGCTGCTGCTGCTGCTCCTCCCAGCCCTGCTGCTGCTCTCTCGAGTCCTGCTGCTTCTGTCGCAGCTTCTTGTGCTGTTCTCTCCGCTGCTGCTGCTGCCTTCTCAACTCCTGCTGCTGCTCTCGACCGTGCTGCGACTTTGGCAGGCACAGTTGCTGCTGCTGATGTTGAAGTTCTGCGGGCTCTCTCGACGACAGCCGCAGGGTTCAACAGCAGCAACGCAGCAGCAGCAGAGCGGAGAATATGTGGGGTGGAAGAGGCGTTGAATGCTCGACTAGCGGTGATGACTGTAACAGGAAGAGACTGCCTCGGGCAGCAAAGCAAGTGCAGGGCAGCAGCCACATAGACGTGGTGATAGGAAACGCCGGCACGCATTCTGAAGCTGCTGCAATGGAAAGTGCTGAGGCTATCGCAGCTGCAGGCATTTGTCCCCGATGAGGTCGACCTGCTGCTCAGCCCCAAGGGCTTCCTCAACGAAGTTACAGAGCTCTCTCTGCAGCAACGTAAAAATCCGCAGCAGCAGCAGCGCTTATGTGGACTGCAGCAGCAGCACCTTTCGCCCCTTCGTTATTGCCACAGCAGCTACGGCACCGGATAGTCTGCGCCAGAGCCTTGGAAAGCTGCTGCTGCAGCACCGATAGCAGCAACAATACCTGAACAGCAGCAGCAGCAGAAAAAGCAGCTGCTCTAGTGGACGTCCTAGAGCTTCCAGGGTTGCACATGCCACCAGCAACAGTGCAACATGAAATGATAGACCTGATGGGAGATAAAGTAGACGTCTTGCGTGACCTGCTGCTCACCCACAGAGCCTTCAAAATGCAAAGAAAGTGTTGATCTTTACAAACTCCGTCAGTGCATGCAGAGCCTGCGAACATGCTATCAACGACGTTCTCGCGGTCGAACCAAGAAACACAAGTCCAAAAATCGTCTCAATGCGGTGGTAAGGACCACCACTACATATATATATATATCACTGGTTATCAGTCTATATCTAGAGAAGAAGTCTCACTTTTCTGTCTATGTATAAATATGTAGCTGTAGATGGAGGATGAGAAGATGGCTATGTATACTGACACTTCGTTATTGCTGCTTGGTTGTGTATGTGTAAATGAATGCATGTATCTCTTTCTGCCAACACACGAACGTGGAAGCACAGGTCTTTGTATCGATTCCATGGACTGGAGGCACACAGCAGCTCGCTAAGAAGTCTTTCGAGCGTTAAGGACAGAAGGCTCTTCTCTCTCGATAACGCGAAGAGTCCTCTGTCTTGCACGTGTTGTTGCACGCAGATGGTTTCAGCTCTACAGCAACGCTATCATAGAGACAGAACTGCTACTGATACACTGCTCTCTCTCTGCAGCTGCCACATGCACTGAAGGAGGTCCACTCGGCTCCTCTTCATTTGCTGCGAGTATCCAGCTCCTGTGTCATGTCAAACATCTACTTGATGCTTCATTCTCTCCCACTGCTTCTCTCTGTATATGTATATGAATGCAAACGCCGACGCCTGTCCATCCGGTGATTTCTATCGGACATACTCTCTTCTCTATCTCTTCATACCACTACTACTATATTACTACTCTATTCTTATCCAGTCCAACTGCTACTACTTCCACCCGCATCACTACTACTATCCTACTCTTATTACTACTACTACTATTACTCTACGACTATTACTGCTTCTCCTCCTCCTATTATTACTATCTACTACTACTACTCCTCATACTACTACCGGGACTATCACGAACACTACTACTAGTACGACTACTACTACGACTACTACTTTACTACTATTAGGACTATTACTATTAGACTACTACTATTACTACTACTACTATGCTACTACTACTACTATTATTACTACTACTACTATACTAATACTACTGCTACTGTTATACTACTACTATCACTACTACTGCTCAGATACTACAACTACTACTACTATTGCTGCTACTACACCTACTACTACTACTACTACCACACCTACTGCTACTACTGCTAACACTACTACTACTGCTGCTATGCTGTACTTTGGTGCTCACTGCTAGTACTCGTGCTACTACCACTATATCACAGCTATTCTACTAGGTACCACCCCACAATTATCTTCTTGGTACTATGACCAGTACTACTCTTACTATCCTCCTTTTCCTTCTCCTCCGTGAAGTGGGTACTACTGATACTACACTAAGGTATATCTCTCTGGGTGTGCTGACGCTTGTGGACGATGTTGACGTCTTTGGAGCAGTGGAAATGAAGAGAGAAAAACAAAGACCGAGCAGAAAAAGTTTTTCTTTCCCTTGTTGGCCAGCCATCGCACTCGGGATGTTTCTATGCCTCGTGGATAAAATGCCTCTGATGTGGGCACTGTCAGGTGATGTGCTTCGAGATGCTCCCTGCCATCCAAGACCTGGAGCTGCTAGTGCTGTTGCTGCTGATGCTGTAGCAACACTCTGTTGCTCTGTACGCGCGCTTTCTATGTGCTGCATTTTTTTTCTACTCTCTTATTCCTGCCGACACGCCGCTGGTGCTGCTGTTGCTACACCTGCAGTCACTCCGATACGGTTGCCGCCCGTGCGCTCGCGCTGCTGTTCCTGTTCATGCCGTCGGCGCTCCTGCTGCTGCTGCTGTCACTCTGCTGCTGCTGCTGCCATCACCCTCTGCTGCTGCTGCTGTCATGCTGCTCTGTTGCTGTCACTCTGCTGCTGCTTCTGTCATGCTGCCGCCGCTGCTTCTGTCATGCTGCTGCCGCTGTTCTGTCATGCTGCTGCCGCTGCTGTCGTTGTGATGCGGGTTTGCTGCTGTC
>JAEOAE010004032.1:0-33074 GCA_036365155.1 Meriones psammophilus | reverse complement strand
GCACGTGACTGCCATCTGAACCTACCTAGTGATGCTTTTTCAACAAACCAAAAACTTTACATTTATTTCTGCTCCACTTGTCTTTTTCTTTCACCGTGGTCCTGAATGTCTCACTAAAAATAACCATTCAACAGATTTAGTATTCCAAGTAAGAAATCCAACCTATTATTTTTTAATTCTGCCTTACTCAATTTCTCAAGGCATGCACAGAGTAAGTATGATTTGCAGCTTAAATATCACACAAATGACCTCTAGCTTAATTTTCCATAGAGTCTGTTGTCCTATGATATGGACTTCCTCTGTCTGCATTATTCTCAACACTCTGATTTTCTACGTCTTACAAGAACAGCTGATGAAGCTCTGTATACAGTTTTCTAATGCTTTTGACATCTTAAATCATGATGTTTTCCATAAAAAGAGAACATTCAAGGTTCTGTCCAGCAGTGAAATCAGTCTTTGCATATAATTTTTGTTCCAATTTGCCACTTTGTTGTTGTGACTAAATCCCTAACCAAAAGCATGTCAGCTCATGAATGGGTTTATTCATTTAGTTTGGTACTGTGAGATCACAGTCCATCATTTTGGGAGCTTAGCATAGGCAAAGCCTATAAAAAGCAAACCTGTCTGAAAAGAAAATAAAAAATAAAAAAAAAAAAGAAAGAAAGATGAAAATAGCTACATGTGTCAAAGAAAATGTTAAATCTAAAAGTTCCCTACCACAAAACATCCAGGAACTCTGGGACATTATGAAAAGACAAAACATGCTAATGATCAGATTAGCAGAAGAAGAGGATGAGATCAAAGGTTCACATGATATTTTCAACAAAATCATACAAGAAAAATTTCTTAACCTAAATGTCTATCAAGGCAAAAGAAACATACAAAACACCAAAGAGACTGGACCAGAAAAGAAATTCCTTTTACCACAGAATAATCAAAACTCTATACATACAGCACAAGGAAAGAATAGGAAAAGCTTCAACAGAAAAAAAAATAAAATAAAATAAAACAGACCACACTAACCAACCAATCAATAGAATAAAACAAAAAACAACCAAGAAATAAATAAAGGCAGATCTTTTGAAATTAATCTTGTATTCTCAGTTAAGATGCTGGAAGTTGAAGGGCTTAGACAGTGTGCTTCTGACTCTTAATAAACTACAGAAGCCAACACAAATTATTAAGCATGCCCAGAGACTTTCAATCAGCAAATGGAGAAAATAAGATGCTTCATGATAAGATCAAATTTAAACATATGTATCTATAAATGTAGCCCAACACAGGGTGCTAAATCAACCAACACCACTACCAAAATACCAGGATTTACAATCACTGTTTGTTGATATCTCTTAATACCTTTAACCAAAATTCACCAATAAGAAGACACAGGTTCACAAAATGGATGATAAAACAGAATCCATCCTTCTTCTAAATACAACAAAAACAGCTTCACATCAATCATAGACAGTATCTCAAGGTAAAGGGTTGGAAAAGATATTCCAAATTAATGGACTGAAGTATCAAGCTGGTATAGCAATTTTAATATCTAACAAAACAGACTTCAAAAAAAAACTAATCAAAAGATGGCAAAGGACACAATACATATTCAAAAGATATCCAGCAAGATAACATTTCAATACTTAACATCTATGCCCCAAACATAAGAGCACCCAATTTATAAAAGAAAAACTTCTGCAGCTTGCATCACATCCTGGCCCTGATAAACGGATAGGGGAAGACTTCAATACACCACTCACACCAAAGACAGGTCCTCCAGCCCAAACTGAACAGAGAAATGATTCAGCTAACTAACATCAAAAAACTAAATATACCCAAATAATGTTTACAGAACATTCCACCCAAACAAAAAGATTATTCCCTCTTCTCAGAAACTCATATACTGTTCTCCAAAATTGATGAAATACTTGAACAGTGGAAGTATCAAAAGATATAAGAAACTAGAAATAACCTCCTGCATCCTATCAGACCACTATGGTTTAAAGCAGCACATCATCGATAATAAAAAAACAGTAGAAAGCTTACAAACTCACAGGAATTGAACAACTCTCTACTGAATAAAAAAAAATGGATCAAGACTGATATAAAGAAATTAAAGTCTTTCTAGAAGTCAATGAAATGAATACACAACATATCAAAACTCACAGTACACAATGGAAGTGTTGACCAGAAGACAGGCTATAGCACTATTTTTTACATTCAGAAAAAAAAAAAGTCAGAGAGATCTCTTACTAGCAACTTAACAGCACACATAAATACTCTAGAACAAAAAAGTAAACATAACTAAAAGGAGTAGACACTGAAAAACTATTGAACTGTGTCTTCACTGGTAAAACTGAATGTTTCCACAGGAAAAAAAAAAAATGTGGATCCTATCAAAATTGATAATGATTAGATTTGAATAGTAGAGATCTCCTGAATAAGCAGAGGTAACTGTTCATCAGACAGTGTGGTCATTCAGTCCAAACTAACTTAATAAAGACTAAAGTTTTTTTTTTTAAAAATAAAAATAGGATACTTTTGTTGTTTCATATTAAAAACAGGTAAGAGGTTTAAAATGTTTTAAGTAAATTGAAAGGTATAAACTTGTTTGAGTTGGAATAATTTGGAGTGAATATAACATATATGAGCAGCATGGTGATAGACCATGCATTTAATCCCAGCAGAGACAAGCAGTTCTCTATTAATTAGTAGTTTTCTAAATTCAGGAGTTACAATGACAGGGTGTTGGTGGTTCATAGCATAGCCTTAATCCCAGCATTTGGGAGGCACATGCCTTTTACATATGGCCTGGGAGGCAGAGGCAGGCACATAGGATTTACAGTGATTTTATTTAAAAGCTGCTTTTAAAAGGCAGGCTGAAAATCAAATTGAATGCCTTTTATTATCTAGAAATAAATACACTTTAAGGTATATTTGTAAACTTTCAAAGATTTTTTTAAACTTAATTGAGATATTATACTTTTTCTATTTCCAAAAACCATTTTTCTCTATAAAAGATATAATATGCCTAAAAGGTACAACCCTCACCCCTGAATTAGGGATGGGGCAGGGTTTTGATTTAATCTTTTCAGGAGAATAAAATCATCCAACTAAAGAATATGGAGACCACTGGACACATGAAACTTCTGAAGAAAATGACAGATCAACAAAAGAAAATGTCAAAAGAGAAGGAATAAACTGGCCAAATGGTATCACTCACCTTCATGTTGTCTCTTCTGCCTTCTACAGACATAAGTGCAAATTGCCTTTATGTGATTGCTAAAGAACAATCCAAAATCTCTATCTCATATCAGAAAAGCCACCTGGTAAGAAACAGAGGAAAACAGAAAAATAAGGGATGATTCTATTGTCACAGATCTCATAATCTTCTGGCATGATGTGACTTCTGCACTTAACACAAAGTTCAATAATCAAGAATGTGTAAAGTGTTTGTGAAAGAATGAGGAGGTGAGAAAAAAAGCCAAAAACATAAGCCTAAAATATAGCCAAGTTTACATGAAAAGACCTAAGGAAACTCGAGCATGAAAAATGTGCACTGGACCAGAGATACCTTTGATTTTCTAATTAATACAAATTAAATAAACACAGATTTCACAACTGTTACAAGACAAACACAAAGTGACACCTAAACTTTTATATTTCTGACCCTCCATCTACTACTAACCTCCTTTTCCAGAGAGCCCTTTTGCTCTGGAAGTGGAAAATGGAGTTGATCATAAAGATAAGCTATGGCTTGCAGTCCCTCATGTCCCCTTGTGGGTTCAGGCACATCCCAGCCCTTGCCAACACTCACACACAAAAAATGTTGGAGAATAATTTAATATGTTTCCTGATGCATGGATTATGTCACAAGATGTGGAATCTGCCCTATCCACTTACCTAAAACCAGGCACACCTGACAAAATTCTGCATCTCAGAAATTCATTTTGTACCCTGAAATTGAATTTCTCTAAAGCATGCCATTGTGCCTGGTGGTAGACACAAATATTGAAAAAAAAAAATAAAAAAAATAATCAAATAATATTGCTGAAGGATGATCACCACCAACTTTTTTTTTACCAGTTTCAAAACTATTTGTAAAATTTGTTACAAAAAAACCCTGTGTGGAATACAACATTCATCATTTCTAGAAATGAGACCTTCAGTTTTCCAATCTGTCCACTGCAAAACCAAAGCCTGTGTGTGCACACTAGATAGTGATATTATAAGCACCACAACTTTCTACTGCCCAGGCCACAGGGTCTTCACTTCTCTGGACAATCAAAATTCAGGAGGGGTCAGAGGCCAAGGGTCTGCCAAGATCACCACAGAACCACAGCCTGAACTACAGTCAGTCTCATTCAAAGCAATTCAGGCTGAGATATCTCAGCAGCCTGCTCTTCTTGGCCTGGGGACAATGGCCCCACACTCAGCATGACATGGCCTCTGGTCTCTCTCACAGTTCTTTAGAGCTACATCAGAGGAAAATCCCAGAACAAACCCATAAACTACTTCCCACGGTTGCTCCTGACTGCTAGGCCTGCCCAGAGTCCCTCATTAGCTTGAACAATGGAGCTGAGTCTCAGGATAGTAGTAGTTACTCTACCAGTGGATCAAAGATCAAATAATGCAGATAGCAGAGGCATTCTAGCTTTGCCCTAACCCCTATGGGCACACAGAACACTAGTGTTTTTATAAAAGAATGAAAATCTCAATTTTTCTATTTTAAAACCTGCTAGCGCAGAGAGGCAGAGAAAGCACCCATCTGACCCTGTTACTCACCAAGAGGAAAAAGCCCCAAAAGCTCACCAGCTTAGATGACAGCTCAGGGGCGATAGACCAAAGGAACCCAAGGCCAAAGGCTTTCTAGATCAAAGCTCAAAAAGCCAAAAAGCTACCAAGCTAAACCTCCTTCCACTTTTAAACTCTGTCTTAAATACATTTCAGCTGAAAGTTCCACTTACTCCTTAATCCCTGTCAGCTGGTTTCTTGCTTTGCCTCTTGACCTAGGGTTAATATTATTAAATCCTATGCACAGAGAACTTTTGAATTAAAGGTATGTTCTAGGGATGAGGAAACCATACCATAATCACCTGTTTACAATAAACAGAAAGTTCTTGGAATTAAAGTTTGTGTTAGGGCTCAACCACACCAAACAGAGCAATGTTTTTTACAGTTCACAATCTGAGGGATCACACTGGGATCAAAAATCCTGCAATATCCTCATCTTGGAAATGTTTTAAAATACAATCTTCCACTGTACCAGGGCGCCTGCTCATCTTCCAAGATACAGGTCATTTTTGTTGCACATTGCATTACAGAATTAGTGTCCAGTGCAGTTATGTCTACCTCATAGTTGGGAAGTCCTTCAGCCAAACTTCAGTCAAAGCCAAACAGTAACAACCATTAAAGAAACAATTGGCCATGAATTTGAAAGCAAGGAGTAGTTAATGGGAGCTCAATGAAAATGAGAAATAAAACAAAAAGGATATGGCTGTACCTAGGAATGTCGGAGTAGAAAGTTTATTATAGATAGACTAGAGAACATAGTCAGACACAGGAAAATCTGGGATAATCTAGAGTGGACATGACCCTGAGCTATGTGAGACGAGAGGAGAGAGGGAAGTGGAGATCCAGAACAAAGGACCAGGAGGATAAATGATGAATGAAAAAGACCAGGTAACCAAAATGGTTAGAATACATAAGGATGGACAGCTGGGAGGAGGGCAGCTCAGCTCCTGGGATAGAGATCTGTGATTGATACCCATACCTTGTAACAGGTAAGGACTGAGGGATACTGGGAGAACCTGACATCCATGTCTGCTTTGATTGTTAAGTAGCCACCTTAACCATTCATCCCAGCATTTGAGACGTAAGAGTAGAGAGGAATGAGAAGGTTGAAATGATTTCATTATAATCTCAAAAATTATTTTTAAAAGTTGAAAATGGCTTTATGGTCCAATATTCTTCAGGGAATTCAAGAATATATTAGAGCACACACAGTATTACTCACACCTTTTCTCTCAGGTTGTGCATTTTCAAATGGGGGGAGGAGAAAGCATTCCTGTTAGGCACTACCACACCACTTTGTCCAGATCTTCTGTGTGTTAGAACTAGTGTAACTGTAGAAATTTGTTTTCCAGAAACAAGTTCAGCAACTAATCCATAGTCTTGATTCTCTTTGTGTATGACTCCCATCCCTAAGTGTACACATTTCACTTTTACTGACCATCTAAAATTGATTACCTGACTCATTGCCATCTTCCCTCCTCCCCCTCCCTTTCTGTGTTGTGACTACACCAGCTTCAAAGTAGGTCAGTGAACTCAATTCTTACACAGGTCCCTCTTTATTTGTAATTGCTCACGTCCAAAAAATATCAGAGTGCTCAGTGGACATTCATTCACTGGTCTCTTTTGCTTTACATTCACCAGTCAGGCCCCACCTAAAAAGAGCTACAGGACTATGTTCTAGGCACTGGGCAGTAGGGGCAGCATTCAGTGTTCAAAGACAGTCTAAGTTACATAACATGTGGAAGGTTGATCTACAGAAGACATTGCTTTAAACAAAAAACAAATGTGAAACCACTAGAGAAAAAAATGAATGAAATTCTTAATGACTGGAGATTATCAGAGAATATTAACTAATAAGAGACTAGGGCAGTGATGCATCAACAAAATAAAATTTAACAATACCAACTACTGACTTTTTAAAAATTTTTATTTATTTATTATGTATACAATGTTCTGTGTGCATCTACACCTGCATGCCAGGAGAGGGCACCAGATCTCATTATAGATGGTTGTGAGCCACCATGTGGTTGCTGGGAATTGAACTCATGACCTCTGGAAGAGCAGCCAGTGCTCTTAAACTCAAAGTTGAAAAAAACCCATAGGCATACTTACTTTGAAAAAGAATAGGCCATTCTGTGGTAGAGGGAAATCCATTAATAAAATACTGTTTGACCTTGCCCCTGTATACAATGTTAGCTGCTGATACCTGTAACCTGACAGAAACAGATTTAGCTGATAGACTTTTTCTCAAATTTGAACTGACATAACAGTGTCAATGAGGATTGTACAAACAGGCAGAGGACAGTCCTTTAATTCAAAATTCAATATTCACTGGATCAAGCTACCTGACCCAAATTGTACACCCACCCATGTGGTCTCTTTTCATTCACATTAATGAATTGATAAGTACATATTAGGAAATTACAAATAAAAGAAACCTCACCCTGCCTCAATTGGGTGCTTCTTCATAATGCTACCCCTTCTAGCTGACTGCCTTAAACTTTAGTCTGATCAGGAAGGAGTGACGGTGTGTACTTTAGTCCCAGCACTTTGGAGGCAGAAGTAGGTGGACTCCATGAGTTCCAGGTCACCCTGGTCTACAAAGTGAGTCCAGGATAGCCAGGACTACATTGAGATACCCAGTGTTAAAAACAAATACAACAAAAACAAAAAAGCAACACCAACAACAAAACACTCTAGTCTGTTATCTAGCTATTGCCTATCCTGTTTTCCCCTAAAGTGTACATAAAAACTGTTCCTCTTATTCTGGTCTGGACACCGAAGCTCCACATGGAAATCCTTTTCCTCTTATGAAATGGAGAGTTCATTAAATGATCCATATGAGTAATTTTAAAACTGTGTTGTGGTACAGCCCTTTAACTAAAGAATTTAAAAAGTTTCATGAAGAAGAAACAGGTTAATGCCTTGGGGAAAGACAAACTGGTATCAAGGTGACCTGCATCAGCATAGTTTGTCTCAGAAACATTTTTCTATGAGACTGAAGATGCAGCTGTTCTATAATTAATATGTCTTTCCAAAAAGAAATGACTGCACACACAATTAAAAGATTAATAAAGAAAATTCTCTTTAATGACAGCATACTTCCAGCTCTGGATAATACTCAAAAGAAGCCTGGTGAGAACTGACTTTACATTCCACATATCCTGTCACCCTAAGTCACTTTCAGGTTCAGGTCCCAGGTTGTGTTTTTGACAATGTAAAAATATGGACTGGAGACTAAGTGGTCTAGCCACTAAGACAGTTGGGAGATCTGCACAGCAAAGATCTACCCAGAATTATTTCTTAAATAAAAACCGCAGCTCACTCCTCAGTGAAAAGGTCCTCAATGGAATATCTCAGAGAATGAGAAAGATAGGAAAATTAGAAGGTCTGAGACCTTTTTTTGCACACACCAGGCCTTAATGTTGGTTGTAACCCTGTAATGTCCCCTTGAGCAGATTTTTATAGGCAAATCCTTTGATATGAAGATGGACCTCATGGCTGGTTTTAAATCAGTTTCCCCTTTGCTATGGTTTAGAACCACATTTCTGGATAATCCTGGTGAGGAAATGTGTATCCCAGAATCTTAATCTCTAACAGGGCTGGTAGCATGTGAAGTGTTTTACAGGCAGTCTTCCCTCAGCTAAATTCTAACTGATGCTACTAGTTTTTCAGCAATGGAAAATCCTTTACATCATCAGTTCTACTCATCTATACCACAGCTTAATACTGAGTGCTATCTGACACAGGACATACCATTTGCAACCCCACAAAAATCCAAATGGATCTTTTAAAATTGAGAGAACCTGATCTGACACCCCAAAGGTCACCAGGAATTATGCCTAAAAAGGTCACCTAAAGGTTACCAGGCTAGTGACTCTACCCTAAGGTCACGAGGACTGGCAAGTAGAAGAATTTTGTTAGAAAATCTTGGAAAGCACATGTATGATTGTGGTTTGCATGGGTGGGGAACCTCTGTCAATGTGCTCCCAAAATAAGCAGGGGGAGGGATAGATGAGGAATTCACCATATCTGGGTATCTACACCTTCCCCCAGAGAATGCGTTGCTTTACTTAATCACCACTGCAAGAAAAAAATAGCTAGAGTGCATTTAGGGTTGAGGCATCAGGGGTCCTTTTCGGCAATGTTGTCACAGAATTACATCCATTCAAGTGTAATGTTTGTAAATTCACACTGACCAAGAAAGAAAGAGAATGGGAGGGAAGAGGAGGGGAGGACAGAGGGGAGAGGAGCGGAGGGAGTGAAGGAACATGTTCAAATCTTACTGGCAAGGAAACAGAAAGGAAAAAAAAATCCTGCTTAATGAAGTTCCACATTTTGTGTGTGTTCCAAAGAATTCTTGCTGTGTTTATGTGTACATCCTTTCATCATATTTACATTCTCCGCTTTTTTTTTTTTTTTTTTTTTTTTTTTTTTTTTTGAGTTCCTAGCATGTCCATGGTGGTTCACAATCTTCTGTAGCTCCTGTTACAGGGAATTTGATGCCATATGGCCTCCTGGGAAATAAGGCACACAAGTGGTACACTTATGCACATACAAGCAAAATACTCTTATCACTCATCTACACAAAATATAAAAATACCCCCTCAAAAAAAAAAAAAAAAAAAAAAAAAAAAAAGGCAGCAGGCATGGTGGCACACACTGGATCTCAGTAAATTTGAGTCCATCCTGGTCAACATAGCTAGTCCAGTCCAGGCAATGCTACACAGGGAAATCCTGTCTTGAAAAGCAAAGCAAAAACAACAAAACAAAACAAAACAAACAAACAAGATCGTAAATCAAGTGTGGTGACACATGCCTGTAAATGGAGCATCAGGAAGGTCAGGAATGATGGTCAACCTGGACTATATGAAACTGTCTCAGAAACAAAACAACAGCAACAACAACAAAACCTCACAAGAATCTGAGTGCCTGGGATGATTTGGGACATTGACATTTTTTTAATCTTAATTCTTGGCTACATATGTAGGAAGCTATTGAAGAATGTAGTTGTTTGAATGTAAATGACCGCTACAGACTCATATGTTTGAAAATCTGGTCCCCATTTTGTGGAACTGTCTTAGAAAAATTAGGAGGTGTGATCTTGTTGAAGAGGTGTGTCACTATGGGTCGGCTTTGAGGTTTTAAACCCCACACCATTCTCAGATAGCTCTTTCCCTCATACTTGTAGATCAGGATGTAGGCTCACAGCCACTGTTCTCTCTGGCTCTCTGCCTCCCATTCCTGTCTGCCAGTATGGTCCCTGCCGTGATGGTCATGGACTGACCCTCTGAAACTCTAGGTACCCAAGCAACTGTTTCTTCTCTAAGCAGCCTTGGTCAAGATATCTTAGCGCAGTGATAGCAGAGTAGCTAAGACAAGGGGTTTGAAAACAGGAGAGAAATGCTTTGATGTACTTATCTCAAAGATCCTTTTGTCCTGTAAAATTAATAGTAAGATTTCAGAAATTTCAGGCCTCACAGCGCCTGGACCCAGAAGGAAGAACCTACTCTGGTGGGGCGGGGAGGGGTTTGCGCGAGGCGCGCGCGCAGGCACAGTGCGCGCCCCATTGTCAAGCGTGACAGAAGCGCCGTTGCTATGGCTACAGACGCCGAAGGGGAAATGCTGAGCTCGTCCTGGTGGGCAGCGGCAGCGGCAGCGAGGGTTGGCGACGGGAACCCTCTTCCCAGGCGCGGTGAAGGCGGTCGTGGCTCAGCTAGTGGACTACTTCAGCGTGTTCGGCTGAGACAGGGAGAAGCCAAGTAAAGGTGTGGAGCGGGCGCCGGCTGGGCTCCGCCTCCGCCCCCGCCCACCCAGGCTCCGCCTCCACCCCAGGCTCCGCCTCCTTCCTGGGGCTCCGCCTTCAACCCTAGACTCCGCCTCCGCCCCCGGACTCCGCCTCTGCCTCAGGTTCCGCCTCTGCCCCAGGTTCTGCCTCCGCCTCAGGCTCCACCCTCGCCTGCGGGCTCCTCATCCGCCTCTGCCTCTGGGCTCCGCCTCCGCCCCCAGCAGCTATCCAGTGTCCTAGGCAGTGCAGGGCCGGGCATTGCGGCTGGGAGGCGGGAGGAGATAGAGTTGTGTCCCGCGGTGGAGAAGCTGCGGGTCCACGGGTGTCAGCCAACGCGGTGCGGCCGAGCCTGGCTGGCTGTGGGCGTGTGTGAGGGAACCGCAGGACGGCGGTCAAGGGGCGAGGCCTTGGCATTGCATCCAGGAGATGGCGGGCTGGGCGGGTCGGGAGAGCCTGCCCGTGTTCTGCCAAAAGCTTCTGTGGAGGCTGCTGGTGCCCTTGACTGCGCCCTCCTGCCGCTGGGGTTGGGAGGGCAGGAGCACACTGAAGAGTGATACTGGGGCAAGTCCTCCAGGAAAGGAAGTGCAGAGTCCAGTGCTGCGTCCTGCCTGCCCTAGGACGGTTGGGGTGGGGGAGCTTGGACATCCCAGTCTAACGAATGTACTGGGAAAGATGACGGGAGCCTTGCACATTTCTAGCAACATTGTTTCAGAATGTATGTACCGGCTTTCCAGAATGAAATGATGCTTCTTAAATAAAAGACAGCCAGCCAACCACTGCAGGTGCTCTCTCTCACTTAGCTTTCACGTGATTTGATTGTTCCCTTTATTCATCAGAGAATTTTTCATAGGGAACAGTTTGGTGGATACACTGTTGTTTATACTTTGATGGATTTGCACAACCAGGGTTCACACAGGCTCATTTTCTTATTTTTATATCTTTGTGTTGTTATGTATAGATAAGCGAGGTGTAATAACAAAGTTACTGTGGAGCTGGGAAAAGTCTTTTATTTCAGGGTAATTCCAGTTTTACCCTTGCAAGGAATTTTAGCTACCAGCCATGCAGGCCCTTGTCTCAGGAGGTGCTTAGGTTATGTTTTGCTGATTTTTAGTCATTGGTAACACTAGGATAACAATCTTCTACTCATCTCTTTTTATTATTTATTCATCCCTAAGAATTTGTTTAAGAGAAGGGATCCTTCACATTTTTTTTCTCCCTACTACCTAATTGAGGCCACTTAAGAGAACTGCTTGCAGGTTGGTGAGATGGCTCAGCAGATAAAGACTCTTGCTAGGCAAGCCTGGAGATCTGAGTTTGATCCCTGAATTCATGAAAAGGTGGAAGGCAAGAGTTGTCTTCTGACCTTCTATGTGTTCCCTAGTAAGCATGCTTCACCTGCATCATGAACACACAAACACACACACACACAGACTATAAAGAAGACATTGACCTGTATTAAGGAAATCTTCATGCTGCTCCATAATATCATGTCATTTCACTTTTTAGTCTCTTACAGACATAGTCTTACCCAGCCTGCCAGTATGAAGAATCAGTTTTTTTTTAATCTTGTTCAGCTTTTAGTTACATTGTTCTTTCCCCTAAAACAATGTTATTTAGTTATTTTTGTTTGTTTGTCTTTGTTTTGTTTTGAGACAGATTCTCTCTACAGAGCCCTGGATATCCTGCAGAGATCTGCCTTCCTCTGCCTCCCAAGTGCTGGTGTTAAAGACCATGTCCAGTTTCCCCCACAACAATTTTGAAATAATAACAAACTTGAAGATAGTTCCAAGTATGTACAGTTAATTGCTGTTTTACTTTGGACATTTTGAGAGGAAGCTGCCGACCTTATGCCCTGTCACTCGGAATGGTTTAGTGTCAATTTTATACAAACAAGAATGCTGACCTATGTAATGACACTGCAGTTATCAAAATAGGAAATTTATGCTGACATAATATTCCATTTAATTTGGGTTTTGTTGACTATGTTATTACTCACATAAATGTTGAAAGAAGTTGATTCATTTAAGTGTTGCATTGTCTCTTTATTTCTTTAGTCTCTTTCAATACGGAACGGTTCCCTAATCTTTTTTATGATCTTGTCACTTTTGATGACTAAGTGTCAGTTATATTTTTTCTTTTTTAATTAAATTTTTATTTTTATATTAATTACAGTTTCTTTACTTTGCTTTACTTTGCATCCAAGCTGTAGCCCCAGTTTCTTCCCTTCCAGTCCCACCCTCCCTCTCTCATCTCCTCCTATGCCCCTCTCCAAGTCCACATATAGGGGAGGTCCTCCTTCCCTTCCATCTGACCCTTGCATATCTAGTCTCATCCGAACTGGCTGCATTCTTCATTAATTTATTTATTTGTTCATTTTACATCCCCCTCAAATCTGCACTCCCTCCTCTCCTTTCAGTTCCACCCTCCCACCCACTTTCCCTATAATCCCCCCATTAAACAACCTATCTTGGCATATTAAGGTACATTAGGATTAAGTACCTCCTCTTTCATTGAGGCAAGACAAGGAAGCCCTGCTAGGGAAAGAGATCCAGAGGAAGGCAACAGAGTCCAAGTCAGAGACAGCCCCTGCTCTAGTTGTTAGGGGAGCCACTTGAGGACAAGCAGCCCATCAGTTTCATATGCGAAGGGGGGCTAGGAATAATCCAGGCATGTTCTTTTGTTGGTGGTTCAGTCTCTACAAGGCCCCATGGTTCCAGGTGAGCTGGTTATATAGGTATTTTTTTGGTGTCCTACTCCTCCAGCTCTCTCAATCCTTCCTGTAATTGTTCCACAAGACACCCTAAGTTCTGCCTAACATTTGTTTGGCTGTGGATCTCTCCAACTTTTTCCATTATCTGCTGGATGAGGCCTCTCAGATGACAGTTACGCTGGTCTTCTGTCTACAGGCATAACAGAATATTATTCATAATATGAGAAGTTGGGTCTTTCCCATTGATTGGTTGTCAAGTTGCGCCAGTCATTGGTTGGCCATTTCCTCAATCTCTGTGCCATCTTTTATCCCTGCATATCTTGTAGGTGGTAAATTTTAAGTGAGGGTTTTGTGAGTTGGTTGGTGTCCCCCTCCCTCCTCTAGCTACAGGATGTGTCTACTTCAGTCTCAATATCCCTGCTGCTAGGAGTCTTAGCCAGGGTCACCCCCATATCTTCTCCAGAATTCCAGATCTTCATCTTGCTTCAGAAATTCCCCAACACCAATTTCCCTTCTCTCCTAGCCTTCACCTTTATCCCCACTTTACCCACATTTGAACCCCCTCCTGCTCCTCTCTTCACCCCCTCTATTACCCACTTCCTTTCTTCCTTTCCCCCTCGACTTCCCATGTCTGTGATGTCTATTTTATTTCCCCTCTTTTGAACCCTCCATGTTACTTAGTTTTTTGGTTGTAGCATGCTTATTTTGTACTATATTGCTAGTATCCCAGGATAGTTATTTTTGTAGACTGTTTCTCAGCTCTCTTTCCTCTCATGGAACAATACATATACTTAGGCAAGGGTATCACAACAGTGGCACACATTGTCTTGTCAGGTGGTACATAATTTTACTTTGATTATTTGTAATCAGTATCTGCAAGGCTTTTCTGCTACAGAGTTAATACCCTGCACCCCTATGAGTACCTTGACACTCTATGTGTTGGTTCTCATCAGAATGTTAATGCATTTACCACACTTACATCAGTATGGATTCATGATTCATGTGTCTTCTGTAGTAGACTGTATTGTTGTTTGTTTTAGTCTGCTGGGGCTACTGTGACAAATGATTTATAAACAAAGGTTTTACTTTTCATAGTTGTCAACTCTGGAAAGTCTAAAGTTAAAATATGAGGTCTAGTTGGGGGCATGCTTTTCTACAGTCCTGTTCTTGCTTTAACCTCAGTGGCCTAAAGGGCCACATAACTTTATAGGATCTCTTTAATAAGGTTATGAATCTATTTATAAGGACTTCACCTCTAAGACATGAGTACCTTCCAAAGATCTCATGCAGTTATGTTACTTTTATGTTACTTTTGGTCTTAGGACTTCAATATAAAAATTTTGGGAGGACATAGATATTCAGACCATTCATTTTGATATTTAAATTGTTTTGTCATAGGACCAAAGAGAGCTCATACATCCGGCTTCAGTGTCTTTTTAAAAGTTATTATTATTATTATTATTATTATTATTATTATTATTATTTATACAGTGTTCTGTCTGCATGTATGCCTGCAGGCCAGAAGAGGGTAGCAGATATAGATGGTTGTGAGCCACCATGTAGTTATTGGAAATTCAACTCAGGAACTTTGGAAGAGCAGCCAGTGCTCTTAACCTCTGAGCCATCTCTCCACTCCCTTCTGTGTCTTTTTGACATGTCCCATTTCCATCATTCTTTGAGCATCATTACTTTTTGACCTAAGGTATTTCTGGCATACAAGCACACCCATTTCTTCTCTTTTGTGGTGCTAAGCCTCTGACATGGGGCTGCTTACACAATAGGCCAAGTGCGACCCTGTAATCAACTATTCCTCTAGGGATCCCTGCTTTCTCCCAGTAGAGGCTAATTTCTCATGACTAGCATCATTACTACTGTTGAGTTACAAGTATTCCCAAGTTCTCTTCATGTGGAGCTAGAGGATATATTTATCCATATTTTCACATATATCTATATTTCTGTCTCTGTACATTGAAAACTGTGAACTAATTCAGTACTTCTGACTTCAGCCCAGAAATCTAGCATTTGCATTTTTCATGTTGTAATGGTCTTCCCAAACAGTGAGAAGTCAGGCTTTGCACACACACACACACACACACACACACACACACACACACACCTTGTTTATTTTTTTTATTTTATTTTTTTGCAGTTGTTTATAGCAACTCAATTTCTCTGTCTTTACTGATGCTATTTCTTCATTTCATATCCTCCTCCCTCATTTCCAGCCCTGTTGGATCTATAAGCCCATGTTAGGATGCCACCACACAGGGTCTGCCCAACTTGCTTGTGCTCTGATGTACTTGTGCTTATGATGGATTCTGTGGACACACTTCTTTTTCTGCTCATGCTCTGACCTCATTCTTAGACATCTTCACACTGACTCCCTTTGCATCTTAATGCTCCAGGCAACTTTGTTCCTCCAGCTTTGATCCACAGTTTCTGATACACTTTGTTTGGCTTTGGCCATTCTCTGACCACATGAATTCTTCCATTTCCCAAGCTTGCTTGAAATTTTGCAAATCCCATCTCTATCCTGTGGCTATTATGACTATTCTTCTCCCATGCTGAACAAATGGAAGATTTTTTCTTTCCTTTTGTTTTTTTTTAATGAAACTCAGAATGTTGCATAGATCATAATCTATAGAATGAAATGTATACTTTTTCTGTTATATTTTTGTGTAATTTATGTAGTTTATTCCAGCATAATTTAAGCAATTATATACACTAGTATGATTACTACCACAGTCAAGAACATTTTCTTCTCTATAAAAAGTCCTCTTATAAAGCTGGGCATGGTAGTGCATGCCTGTAATACCAGCACTCAGGGATGCAGAGGCAATTGGATCTCTGTAAATTGAAAACCAGCCTGGTTTTCAAAGAGATGATAGCCAAGGCTACACAGAGAAATCCTGTCTTGAAAAACAAAAGTCCTCTTATGCTCTTTTGCAATCTGTTTTCTCCTGAAAACAGATCTCTGGTTATTTGCAGTGTGGCATATAAATCAAACCAGAAAGTTTTTTTTTTTTTTAATGTTTGGCTTATTTTCCACTTAGATTCATACACTGAGACCTATCCATTTTGTATAATTGTACCGTTGCACTGTTCTCCTTTCCCTTTGTTGCTGAGTATTGCACTCAGGGACTCACTCATGCTAAGCATGTACTCTACCACTAAGCTATAGTAATTGCTGTCCCTTCCCTTCTATTGCCTTCTCTCCCTTCCCCTCTTTCAGTACTCTTAATCCCTAACCTATCTGCAGCTCTTTTTAAATTTTTAACAGATATAATCATGTGATTATATCTGGATTAGTTGAATATAAATGAAATCAAGAATACAATGTTCCAAAAGTGTTCTAGGGAGGTAATGGTGTGTATTCTCAGCCTTTCTTTTAGCTGAGACTGGATATCAGCTGGGAGGTGGTGGCTCATCTTTAATCCCAGAATTTGGAAGGCAAGGCAGAGGCATTTGGATCTCTGCATTAAAGGCCATCCTGGTCTACATATCTAGCCCCAGGACAGCCAGGAAACCTACACAGAGAAACCCAATCCAAGCAAGCAAGCAAGCAAGCAAGCAAACAAACAAACAAACAAGCAAAAGGGATTAAAGGTGTGTACCATCACTGCTTGGCATAAAGGATCATTTTTAACTCTGACTTTTCTTATTTGACAGTTGTTTTTACTAACCAAATTGCAGAATATTGGTAGAAGAAATGATAAGAATTGAGGTTAGCTGATTAAACACGCCCATGTGAGAAATCTCATTGTGATAGGTATGAACATATGTTTGGAAAACTTTGAATGTGTTTTATTAAAACTTAAAAAGACCAGTTCCATGTACTAGTGTGGTCTGGCTTTTTACTTTTCTATCTTCCTTCCTTCCTTCCTTCCTTCCTTCCTTCCTTCCTTCCTTCCTTCCTTCCTTCCTTCCTTCCTTCTGAGACAAGATCTCTGCAGCCTAGTGTGGCCTGTAATTCACTAGGTAGTTGCCACCAGTACTTGCAAACATTACATTTTAAGAGGAAAATACAAAGGAAGTATTTTTGAGACAGGATTGATTTTGTAGCTTGGCTATCCTGGACTCATTTTGTAGACCGGGCTGGCCTGGAGATCACAAAGATCAACCTGCCTCTGCTTCCCTGAGTTGCTGGAATTGTAGGCTTGTGCCAAGATGCCCAACCTCAAATCTTTATTTTTTAAAAACATCTTATCTTTCTCTCTTAGTTTATTTCATTTTCACTTTTTATATTTTAAATTTTTGAAATAGGGTTTCTCTGTGTAGTCTTGGTTGTCCCATAACTCAGATCTGCTGGCTTCTGCCTCCCAAATTCTGGAACTAAAGGTGTTGGCCATCACAATCAGGCTTAAATCTGTTTCTTAATGATATATTACATACTAGTTACAAGTTAGTATTCAGCATAGGGGCTGCTATAACAAAGTATCATAAATGTGGAGGCTTAAAACAACAGGTGGTTATTCTTGTATAATTTTGATGGGTTGCTTTGAAATTTACTTGTTGGGAGGTAACCTCCTTTGAGGGCTTCTGCAGAAGAATATTTATCGCTTCTAGTTTCTGGTGGTCCCCATTGTTCTACCATTTATGGCACCATAATTCTATTTTTGTCCTCTCTTCACGTGGTTTTCTTTGTTTAAATCTTTTTCATTAAAACAATTTCTTTGTTCAGCCTGGTGATACATGTCTATAATCCCATCTATTTGGGGGACAGATGCTGGAAGATGTCAAGTTCAAGGCTTTTGTGACTTACAGAATGAGTTCAAGGCCTGACTGGGAAACTTAATCTCAAACCAAATATATATATATGTCTATGGCCATAGCTCAGTATAGGGAAGCACCTGCCTAGTAAGGCCCCAGGTTCAATTTTCAGTCCTGGGTGTTGGAGAGTATTAGGAGGCTTTGTTTTGCCTTATTTCCTTTTCTTTCTTCTTTTCCTCTCTTCTTCCCTTCTTTTTTCCCTGTACTAGGGACTGTGCCTAGAAAACACACATTTTTCTCTCTTTTTCTCCTCCTTCTCTTGCTCCCTCTCTTTCCTACACCCCTCTTCTTACCTCCCTACCAGACTGAGCTATATGACCAGCCATGTTTTTTTCTATAGGCAAAGACTCTTATAATGGCTAACTTGAATTGTCACGTTGCCTCACCTGAGAGAAAGGAACTTTAAATAAAATTTGGCTTCCATCAGATTGCCATGGGGGCAATCGCTAATTGATGTAGGAGGGCCCAGTCCATTGTGGAAGTACCTTCCTGCAGGTGGATGGTACCATTCCTGCAGGTGGGCCTGGGTTGTATAAAAAAGGTAACTGAGCAAGCCAATGAGTGTTGTTCCTTCATGGTTTCTGCCTCAGTCCCTGCTTTGAGTTTTTGCCCTGTCTTCCCTCGATGGATTATAAGCCAGTAAACCCTTTCCTAAGTTGCTTTGATCAGTGTTTATCATAGCAATAGAGAAACAAACCAGGACAATGGTTAAACGATAGAAAAACAGGGAATAAAGTTCCATAGGTAAAGCAGGTTTTAGTTTCATAAGGTGTCCATTCTACCTTAGGAAAGGAAAGCACAGAACTTAATCTAATATTCAGTATTTCCAAAAACAATAGAATAATTTTTCTTTGTATTCTGTAAGTAAAATTAGGAGAAATAGGTATCATGTCCACCAGAATTAGCTTTCAGGAAGCTGTAAACACTGTGTTTTAGTGTTGAAGTCTAGAGAATCACTGCTAAAGACTTTCAAAGCCTTGTCATTCCTTTTCAGCTACAAGTACTAATCAGGTAACACCTAGGGAAAATGTGGCTTTACTGGAAAACAGGTTAATGCCTTTGATTGCAGATTGGTGGCCTAGTCTCCTTTTTTCTTCTCCCTTAGCAAGTTGTATGACTTGTTCACTGTTTACTTGTGATAATGAGGTTTGAAGCTATTGAAGACATTGTTAAAGGACTCAAAGACATTGTATGAGTAGTTAATAATGCTTGATAAGTAAGCCTCAAATGGGATCTTTATGTCCTTCTAAGGAGTCAAGATTACACTCTCTGGTTTTTCTAGAATTCTTGCCTTGTTGTTCTTTTATTTTCACATGGACCTTTAACAGTTTAAAAGAATTAGGAATTCATAATCTTTGGAGATGAATATAAATTTCATGATACTTTATTTTTATATTACTGTTTATTATCATTTATTACAATTTATTGAAATTGTACTGTGGCTGTGCTCCCCTCCTTCATATTTATCTGATCACACCCTCTTTCCTCTTCTGGGGCCCCTAAGCCCCCTCCTAGTCTACTGATAGGCAGGATCCTACTCCTTTCTATTTGACCCTAGCCTATCATGATGTTTTATACAAGTATTCCTCCTATTGTTGCACACATATTATTACAGTTATCTAGCTTTCTCTCTAACATCTATCATCTGCTTATTATCTATATCATATATATATCACACAAACACACACACACACACACACACACACACACACACACACACACGGTTTTGAAGATGTTATTTTTTCCAAAAACATGCGTTTCAAAAATTGATCAAAAAGAGTGATTTAAAGAAAAAGTTTGAAGGAAATGAAATGCATGTGTCACTTTGTCAGTTATGGCCTGAGCCTTGGAATGTTGACATCACAGTGGTTTCTCCCCCTGACTACTACAGAATGTTTACACTTCAGTGGTTTGCATACAGACTGCTGTAACAATTTTTGGTTAGCACCAACAAAGAAAAGGAGAATTTCATGCTCAATGAGAGTTTCTCTATTCCAGGCTCCACTGTGAAGGTATTTTAAAATGACTATTATTATTCTCTTGATAGACTAGTGGTTTCAGTCTTGATTTCTCTAGAACATGTGAACTAATTCTTAACAGTTGCTTCATGACAACTACTCCTGTTAGAAATAGTCAATACCATTACAGCAAAGAAACAAAGTTATGTCAGAGAGGTATGCTCTGAGCTATACAGAAGAATGATATCTATGTATCTTCAAAACTATCTGCCTAAGTTAAGAGAGATTGTTTTCTGTTTCATTTAGTTGTTTTACCCACTATGCCAATAAAGCTTTGTTGGAAACTGGTCAGATTTCAGCCCAAAGTACAACAACATTATGGTTTTAAACATTTATTTGTCAGTATTTTAACACTGATTCAGCTAGATAGGAATGACTTTCCAGTCATACTCATTTAATTTCAAGTTCATCATAAAACTGAGTGGACAATATTTTATAAAATACCTTTCCATTACTGCCTGGTGTGTTTGATGACAACCATTGCTGATGCCTCTCTTTGACTCTTCTATTCACAGGTATCTTTAATCCTCCCCAAGTAAAAACTGTGGCTTCTCAGTATATATTCCTTAAATGGTGTAACATGATTTAGGCATAAATAATATTCACTTAACAAATATGTACTTTAAATATTCAAACTGTATGAGCAGGGAAAGCAAAGAGACCAGCAAAATAGTAGCCATTCCATTATTACAGGGAATGTTTTTATTATGGGTCAGAGAGGGAAAATGTTCAGAGGTACCTGGAAGTGTTCAGAGCAGAGAGGAAAAGAAGCAGACTTGATATGACTAAGGCTGTCTAGAAGAGAATAGAGACTATAGAGAAAAGTAGAGATAGCAAACTGTACTTTCATAAATGCATAGGCTGAACCTAGATCCCTCTACACATATGTAGCAAATGTGCAGGTTACTCAACATGTGGGTCCCCTAACAATTGGACTGAGAGCTTTCTTTGACTCTGTTTCTTGCCCTTAGTTTCTTTTCCCCAAGCGGTGATGTCTTGCCTGTCATTAGTGAGACAGGATGCCTGATGTGATGTGTCAGCATGGGTTGGTACATTTATGGTGTCTCTCAGAAGAGAAAGAAAGAATGGGAGAGGGAAGAATGATTTTGGGATTGTGAGGAGAGAAGGGAGGGGCATATGATGAAGATATAAATTTAATAAATTAATTAGTGGAAAAAGACAGAGTATTCCTAGAATATTTAGAAGATTCAGATAGTGCAAAGAGAGATTAGGATGTTTGGGAAGGGATAGGGATCTAGATGTGTGTTTTGAGATGTGTAACAAGTACATTTACTTTCCCTTCAGGTAACCTGGAGGCCACCATGTGTGTTGGTATCCTGATAGGAGCCACAGGTCAATAGAGATCCTCAGGTCCCTTTTGTTGGAGCAAGGAGAATGGTTACTTTGATGGACAAGAAGTATTTCACAAATTTTTGCTGAATGCTGTTTTTTTTATATGTTTGGGTTTTTTGTTGCTTATTTGGTTCTAATCACCAGAATTCCTTTGATAATGCATGTTGAGCAGGTCTAGGACTGGCATTTTTGGAAATTTGCACTCCCTGGGACATAACTAGTTTCAACTATTAGGAAGGCCTGATTACTTTCATCACACCTATTCATGTCCTTTTAAATAGTAATGGGTTTAGTTATGACATGCCATTACATAGATTTCCGTCTGATGTGTTTTTGTTTCCAATATTCAAATGTCATATTTTTTTTTATAATTTTTATTATTTATATTAATTACATGTTGTTTACTTTGTATCCCAGCTGTAGTCCCCTCCCTAATTCCCTCCCAACACCACCCTCCCTTCCTCATCTCCTCCCTGCTCCTCTCTGAGTCCACTGATTGGGGAGGTCTTTTCCACTTCCCTCTGACCCTAGCTTATCAGGTCTCACCAGGACTGGCTGCAAGTACTCCTCTGTGGCCTAGCAAGGTTGGGGGGAGATCAAAGAGTCTGTCACTGAGTTCATGTCAGACACGGTCCCTCTTCCCCTTACCACTTGGATGCTGAGCTGCCATGGTATGTCTGAGCAGGGGTTCTAGGTTATGCGTGGTCCTTGGTTGGAGAATTAAGTTTCTGAAAAGACCCCTGTACTGAGATATATTTTGTCCTTGTAGCACTCCTCTCCAGGTCTTACTAACTCCCCCTTCTTTCATATGATTCCCTACACTCTGCCCAAAGTTTGGTTATGGCCCCGATGTTCCTCATAGAATGAATGGATACAGAAACTGTGGTACATGTACACAATGGAATTAAAAACAAGGCAATCATGAAATTTGCAAATGGTGGAATATAGAAAAGAGTGAGTGAAGTATCCCAGCAGCAGAAAGACACACACAGTATATACTCACTTATAAGTGGGTACTAGACCTATAAGATAGGATAAACATACTAAAATCTGTATACCTAAAGAAGCTAAATAAGAAGAGGTTCAGGATTAAGATGATCAGTCCTCACTTAGCAAGACAATGGGATGGGCATTGGAAGTAGGAGAAAACAAGAAACAGGACAGGAGCCCATCAGATAGGGCCTTGGAAAGACTCTACCTAGCAGTGTATCAAAGCAGATGCTGAGACTCATAACCAAATGTCATAATTCTAATATCACTATTATTCAGTAGAATATATTAATGAGGAACTTTACAGTCTGGTGGAATTTCATTATCTTATTTAGAACTGTATAATGACATGTATTAATGAAATTAAACACTTTGCAAGAGCTAAACATTTTTACTGTTACAAAAATACAATGATTTTAAAGACAGGCATTCTAATTTTGAATAATTTGTCCATGATTATTATATTTCAAATGTATACGGCAAATTTTATTATGAAAGTGACAGAGTATCTCTTCAGTCAAAATTCTTTGTGTCTCTAGGATTAATATATAAAATTTACTATATACTAATAAGCATGTGTAGTCCTCTCCACTCTTCAAAACTTTCTGACTTCTGTGTGCATGAAACTTTCTGACTATATCTCAGTACAGTGCATTCATCTTTAAAATCTGCTGTGATTTTTGCATGTGTTATACTCTAAGGTTCACAGTCTTAATGATTTTGAATGCTGCCTTTTTCACATGGATTTTAACAGTTTAAAAGAATTAGGAATTCATAATCTTTGGAGATGAATATATATTTCACGATGCTTTTTTTACATTACTGTTTATTATTAGCATTTATTACAATTTATTCAAATTGTAGTTTGGCTGTGCCCCCTTCCTCATCTCCATCTGGTCACATCCTCCTTCCCTCTTCTGTTTCTAAGCCCCTCCCCTTTTCCACTGATAGGCAAGGTCCTGCTCCTAGCCTACCCCGATGTTTTATACGAGAATCCCTCCTATTGTTGCACACATATTATTACAGTTATCTAGCCATCTATCTCACATCTATCATCTATCTATAATCTTTGTCATATATCTATAACACACACACACACACACACACACACACACACACACACACATTGTTGTGAAAAATGTGTTCCAAAAAAACATGGTTCAAAAATTGTTCAAAAACAATGTTTTAAATCAAGAGTAATCCAATAAAAAACGGGGACAGAGCTAAACATAGAATTTTCTGTAGAAGAATATCGCAGAGAAACACTTAAAAATACTCAATGCCCTTAGTTATCAGAGAGATGGAAATCAAAATGACCCTAAGATTTCACCTTACACCCAACTGAATGGCTAAGAACAAAAACTCAAAAGACTATTCAGGCTTGTGGTCACCCTCAGCTACCGACCGAGATTAATGGCAGCCAGGGTATATGAGACACCACCTCAAGAAATAAAAAAAAAAAAGAACTAGTGTGCAGTGATGAACAGAGAAAGTGGCAGAAGATTTGATGGACTTGGCAGTAGGGTTAGCAGGAACTGCAGCAGGTCGATGGGCACAGCAGCTTGGCAGGCACAGCGAGGGGACTTAGGCACAGGAGTAGTCTCTAGTTCAGGGAGAGTTCATGCTGTGTCCACCTGTCCCTCTCTCTCTGTCTGTCATTCTCAGTTTTTAAGTAGATTTATTTATCTGTGTGCATGTGGGTATACATGCCTGGCAAAGGCCAGCAGAGGGTAAAAGATACCCAAGAGGTAGAGGTCATTGTGAGCCACCTGATACATGTTCTGGGAGCGTAACCCAGTCCTCTGCAAGAGCAGCATGTGTATTAACTACTGAGCCATCTCTTCAGTCCAGTTCTCTAGGTTTTGATGGGACAAGAATTTGGAAACATGAAGCTTAGGTTGGTCTAGAACTCATCCTCCCTCAGCTTCTTGTCCTCCAATTACAAGTATACAACTTCATGCCTGCCAGTTTTTTTCTTGAATGGTTTCAGGTCCTCATTTTGTGTTCCAGGCCACAGACAATGAACCTGACTTTAGCCCTTTGTCCCTGAGAGTGTACAGACAGAGTGATTCCTCTGTTGTTAGTGAGGCTAGGGTAGACCTGCCACCCTGCTAGAGCTTTAAGAATCATGCTGGGAGTGAATTTTAAAACTTGTCCTTCATCAGGGCCTTTTCCCCTTAGCAAAAGTAAAAGTGAATAATTAATTACTGTTTTGTCTAGGGCGGATCTCGTGGATCCCAGGCTTCTGTAGATCTGAGGTTGGAACTCTGTGCCCCAGTACCCAAGCGGTAATCAACAGCAGGAGAGTGCAGCAGTCATGCATGCAGTAGGAGGCTACAGCCTGGAGCATGTGGGAACCCAGAAACTTTTCCTGAACTGGGTGTCCTGAGTTTGGAATTGATGTTTCCCCCACTGTATGGTATCCTTCTGACAGGGTGACCCAGTCTGTCCTGTTTTGGGTTCCACAGTTCAGTCTAGGATGTTGAGTAGAGCACACAGGATCAGGTAAGTGGCTCTATGCTGGTGACTGGGCATCTGAAGGAATCCAAAAACTTTTCCTGAGAACCTTTTGGGGGAGTGTGGTGGAATTCCATTGGTTGCAATGAGGTTGGACTTGATGTTTCCTTCACCTTGGGGTTTGCTCCCAACAGGGAAACCTGGTCCCTGGTGATTTGGTGCCCACAGTTCTGTGTGGGACAGTGATTTGGGAATAGAAAGAACTCTCTGGGCTGAGTACCTTGTAGAGCCCAGACCTTTTTCAGGGATTTTCTGGGTGACCTGAGGACAGTCCTGATTGCTTCTTACTCCATGGGGTTTTCACTAGACTGGAAAACCCAATATCTGGTGTTGTGGGGCCCACAGTACAGTCTGGGATGGTGACCAGAACACACAGTCATGTGGCTCTGACCTGGTGACCTATTGCTTGCAGGGAACCAGGAATCCTTCCATGGTTTACCTGGGTAACCTGAGAATGGACCCGATTACTTCCCACTCCGTGGGGTTTGTTCCTAACTTGGAAACACAATTGCTGTTGTTTGAGGGCCCAGATATTGGTCTATTGCTTGCTGTGTAGTCACTGCTGTACTGCTCTGCAGATACTGTCCTCTTGGTACCACCATCTTTGATTCTCCTTTTTTATTAAATATTTTTTTAATTTTTCTTTTCTATTTCATTTTATTTTATTATTTACAGTTTATTCACTTTGTATCCCAGCTCTATCTCCTCCAGCATCCCCTCTCAATCTCACCCTCCTCCCTCTTGTTCTCCTATGTCTGTCCCCAGTCCAATGATAGGGAGGACTTCCTCCCTTTCCATCTGACTATAGTCAATCAGTTCTCATCAGGACTGGCTTCTTTGTCTATCTCTGTGAACTGGCAGGATTGTTCTCTGCTCAGGTGGAGCTGATCCAAGAACTAGCCCGTGAGTTCATGTCAGAGATGGTCCCTAGTCCTATTATTGGGGTACCCTCTTGGATACAGAGCTGTCTTTGACTATTTCTGTGCAGGGGTTCTAATTTATCTCCATTCATGGTCCTTGTTTGGAGTATCAGTCTCAGAAAAGACCCCTGTGCCCAGACCTTTTGATTCTGTTGTTCTCCTTGTGGAGCTCCTGTTCCCTCCAGATATTTCTATCTCCTCCTTCTGTCATAACATTCCCTGCACTCTGAAAAATGTTTGGCTCTGAATCTCAGCATATGTTTTGATACCCTGCTGGGTAGAGTCTTTCAGAGGACCTCTGATAGGCTCCTGTTATTTTCTCAGACAATTAGGAATAGTGCTACCTCAAGATCCAGCTATACAACTCCTAGGCATATATCCAAAAATGCTCAAGTATACAACCAGAATAGTTGCTCAACCATGTTCATAGCAGCTTTACTTGTAATAGCCAAAAGCTGGAAACAAACCAGATGTCCCTCAGTTGAGGAATGAATACAGAAATTGAGGTACATTTACACAATGGAATACTACTCAGCAATTAAAAACAAAGAAATCATGAAATTTGGTGGCAAATGGTGGGATCTAGAAATTATCATCCTGAGTAAGGTATCTCAGAAGCAGAAAGGCACACATGGTACATACTCACATATAAGTGGATATTACACCTATAATATAGGATGATCGTACTAAAATCTGTAGACCTAGGGAAGCTAATCAAGAAGGAAGACTGTAGTAAGATGCTTAATCTTTTCTTTTTTATATCTTTTTTTTTTTTTTTTTTTTTTTTTTTTTTTTTTTGAGCAAGGGCAGTTACCCAGACTGACCTCAAATTTTTACTCACTGGTTTTGTTTTTCTAATTCTTTTTTTCTTTTATTAATTACTTTTAATTTTTTCACAATTTATTCATTATATATCCTGGCTGAAGGCCCTTCCTTCAACTTCTACTGGTCCCATCCCTCCTCTTTCCTCTATCCACTTCCCCTAGTCCACTCAAAAGGTGAGTTTCCTCCTCTGCCATTCACCCATATCTTATCACAATACTACTCAGCTATTAAAACAAGGAAATAATATTTCTGCTCTTATTATTTCTCCATAGGCCACTCTGCTCACGTCAGAAGACTCCATACCCTGAAGCTTGCCTGCAAACTTACTGTGAAATTAACACTAAGTATAACTCATTTTACAGAGTCCCACTCACAAGACAATGTTTAATTAACCATCTCACATCCAGATACATGTGAAATATGAAATGCTATGAAGTCTGAAACATTTGATCACAAGCATTTCAAAGAACTTGGTTCTCCTTCTGTCTAGAGGAACCACCTCAAGAAATAAGTTCAAATTTAATTCCAGGAAACAGAGGCTATATACCCCTTGGGAAATGATTGCGATGCTCCATGGATAGGTATATATAATCATTCAATACTAGGTACTTCAAGAATGCTTGATTTGCATTAAATAGCACATTCCTATCATATGAACAAGAGCACAGATCCTAATCATCCTATATTTAAAAAGAGGAGAGAGTTATCAGGGATCAGTGTCAAAAACCATCTATCAAATTTGGCTAGTAGAATCTATGTCAAAAGACACTCCCCAGTTGAAGTCAGGCACAGAAAACTCACCCTTGCATGGTTACACAACTAGGCCAGCAGCAGGGTCATACATGGAAGAGAAAGCCTCCTCCTTCACATCTCAAAATTCAGTCTGGGTTCTGATGGTTTTCAATAGAACCCCTGGAACAATATATATGTATACACAAAGAAACTCCTACAGGCTACCACTATTATATTACTCTCAGAGAATTTCCTGGCTGTGGTTAGTTCACCATTCCCTACATATTCATCCACTGGACTGAAAGTTTCTTGTGTAAAGTGAGGCAATTGAAAACAGTAAATGTTGAGAATTAGGTTTATCAATAAGTCTTCCCTAAACACATTATATAATACTTTTGCATGTAATTGATATTTACCATTCATTGTATTCTTTTTAAAAATAACTTTATTTACTTTAAATTCCAATCATAACCCCCCTCCCTTCTCTCCTCCACTACTACCCTCCATTCCTATTGCACCTATTCCCTTTCCTTTCCCCTTCCCCTTCAGAAAAGGGAAGTCATTTCCACTGAGCTAGTTTTTCAGTTCTGTTGGATCTCAGTAGACCAAAGAACACAAAGGCCTTTCCATATTGCTTATAGTCACAAAATTCCTCTCCAGTAAGGATACTTTTATGATGATGATGACTCTAGATTTGTGCAAGGCCTCACCATTTTAACACATTCATCAGTTCTCTCCAGGATGAATGCTTTCATGATGATGAAGATTATACAAATATGGAATGGTTTCACCATGTTAAAAGCACTGTCCATTAGGATTTCTTTCATGAGTGTGAAGTTGATTCTGAAGTACAAAAGTTTTTTCACATTGGTTACAGTCAGATAGCTTCTTTCCAGTATGTTTTCTTTTATGTATTAGGAGATGCTATGTGCAAAGGCTTTGCCACACAGTTAATTCATGTGGTTTCCTTCCAGAATGTGTTCCTGTATTAGGAGATGACTGTTATATGCAAAGGTTTTATCACACTAATTATCCTCACCAGGCTTCTCTCCACTGTGTGTCTTTTCCTGTTTTCGGAGATTACTCTGCTGTGCAAAGACTTTATCCCGTTGGGTATATTCATAAGGTTTCTTTCCAGTATGTGTTCTTTTATGTCTTATGAGATTACTGTTTTCTGCAAAGGCTTTACCACACTCATTACATTCATAAGGTTTCTCTCCAGTGTGTGTTCTTTTATGGCTTATGAGATGACTGTTTTGTACAAAGGATTTGCCACACTCATTACATTCATAAGGTTTCTCTCCAGTGTGTGTTCTTTTATGGCTTATGAGATGAATGTTTTTTGCAAAGGCTTTGCCACACTCGTTACATTCATAAGGTTTCTCTCCAGTGTGTGTTCTTTTATGGCTTATGAGATTACTGTTTTCTGCAAAAGGCTTTACCACACTGGTTACATTCATAAGGTTTTCTCCAGTGTGTGTTCTTTTATGCCGTATGAGAGTACTGTGTTGTGCAAAGGCTTTACCACACTGATTACATTCATAAGGTTTCTCTCCAGTGTGTGTTCTTTTATGGATTAAGAGAGTACTGTTTTGTGCAAAGGCTTTACCACACTGGTTACATTCATGGGTTTTTCTCCCGTGTGTTCTTTTTATGGTTTCTGAGATGACTGTTTTGTGCAAAGGCTTTACCACACTGGTTACATTCATAAGGTTTCTCTCCAGTGTGTGTTCTTTTATGGCTTAAGAGAGTACTGTTTTCTGCAAATGCTTTACCACACTGGTTACATTCATAAGGTTTCTCTCCAGTGTGTGTTCTTTTATGCCGCATGAGATGACTGTTTTTTTCAAAGGCTTTACCACATTGATTACATTTGTAAGACTTCTCTCCTGTGTGTGTTCTTTTATGCCATATGAGAACAGTGATATAGGAGAAGGCTTTACCACATACAGTGCATTTAAAGGGTTTCTCTCCAGTATGACTGTATTCATGCCTGCAAAGAAAATTGGCACATGTGAAAGATTTACTACAGTGATTTCATTACACTAATAAATAGATTTATCTATATGAATTAATTTCATAATTTGGTGTAATGGTAAAGAAGAATCAAATTTTAAAGTTTTATCACTTTATTTACTTTCACAGTATTCGCCTTCATTATGGGTATTTTTGAAGATCACTGTGATGGTAAGAGCATTTGTTATGTGGATCACTTTTATAGCATCATTTTTCTATATGAGGTTTTCTCCTATATATGAAGAGTATTGTAAGAATACGGAGTTTTACCACAGCAATCCCATTCACAAATTTTTGTACTGTATGAATGATACTTCATTTGCAAAGTGAGCCAAGACAAGCAGAAGTTCCAAATTCCTAGTCTTCATGGGTATTTTCAGCAATATGAGTTTGCTGATGAATTCTCAGTGAAGTTGCAAAACCAATTAACACTAACCATTTATCACATTCAGAAAATGTACAAATGTACTCACAGTGGGGACTTCTATCAAATCAATTGTTCTTGGAGAAAGACAGGGACACTGCTTCTTTCAATAACCCTATGCTCATGTGTCTTAGAATCATTTTGACATATGATATACCAGTTTAATTTACAAAAATAATAAAGATTCCCATATTGAATTAACACAGTTTGTTTTTGTTCATCATAGACATGTCATATAGGGATTAAGGTTTCTCCACAACAATATTCTTGATTCTCATAAGCTGCTCCTTTCACTAAACTTTACAATGTTACTGCACGAAAATTAGTAACACTGGATCTACTATGTAATTTTTGCTTATTAGAAGGTTTTGGACACATACTAATCACCAATTCAGTGTGTATACCTCTTACAATATATGAGTAGATAGAATGATACTAAACAGATTGGCAGTTTAAGTCAGTAGGTGTAATGTCCATATGATTCAAATGGTATTTTTGTTACAATATTATTTTATTTTCTTCTATCTTAGGGGAGTGCCTTGTAAACACAAATCAGATACCTGACATTGAAGTACATAGAATTATGAGAATTTAATGATCATCAATACACTTAAAACAGTGCTGTTTTTACACTGTTGCTTTTCTTTAAACTTCGAGGACACAGCCATCTGTGCTGGTACATGCCTTCAATTCCAGCACTTGTGGAAGAAGAAGCAGGCAGATATGTGTGATTTTGAGGTCAGGCTGGTCTAACAAGCAAGTCTAAGTAAGTCACAGATACCCAGAAAAAAAAATCTATTTCAAAAACAGAAAATAAAAAGCAGCCAATAAACAAACAAACAAACAAACAAAAAACACCAAACTTCCAGGACACGTTAAAATTTAAGATTTATATCTGTATCAACATGCACATAAAGTTACCTTTTATTACTTGTAGAACTTTGAAAATGTTCTTCAATATTATGGTCATCCCAATTGTAGCCTAAAATATAGTACGAGAAAATATATATTATTGGAAATATCATGTTATTATTAAGGCAAAACTTAAATCACTATCTTCTGTGACCCTTAGAACCATGCCTGATTTATTTACCTCATTCCTCTTTATTGTCTCTTTATTTTAAAAGTGAAAGAAAAATTGCAGTCTTACCTATAGCAGTGAGGTTTTCACAGGTCTCTAGCATCACATCTTTGTAGAGTTGCTTCTGGGAAGGTTCCAGCAAGGCCCACTCTTCTTGGCTGAATTTCACATGCACATCATTGAAGGTCACTGAATTCTAAAATATGCCATACATTTGTACAACAGAAACAGTGACAACAATATAATTTATACTTCATTGTCAATATAATCATATAATTCTTCTGCTTCTTCAATTTATTTTCTGACACAGAAGTGCAGAATGTTATACAGTTGTGTGCTGTCGTGATGTGAAGTAGGGGAGATGAAAAAGCCTAAAGGTTAGATTGAAAAAAAAAAAAAACAAAGTGCTTCAAAACCTGTGTTTCATCAGTTTGTAAGACATGAATATAAAATAGCCATTGGTTGGGTTCTTGAGCAATCTATGAATCATCTTCAGTTACTTGGGTGAGTAGGTCAGGACACTGTCATGAGACAGGTGGAAGGACAAAACACAGTCACGATATTTTATATAGCAATAAATGAGATGTGTTGATCAGGGGACACTGAACAGATGGGTAACATCAGTCAAAAGACAACATGGTACTGAATATTATGTTTTGACCAGGGCTCAGGGATGTGGCATATCAGTACAGATCAGAGAAATTTATTAACAGTTACTAACTACAAAAAATGGTGGACAAGCTGGGTGTATTCTGTCATGCCTTCAATTCCATCACTCAGGAGGCAGACGCATGTGTATCTTATTGAACTGGATGTCAGCATTATCTATTCAAAGAGTTGTAGGACAGCCAGACGTATATAGTAAGACAGAGCCTCCCCTAAAAGTCAATCAAACAAACACAAAATATTGAAAGAACTTGGAGGTCTTTACTGAAGCTTCTACAAGGAATTATACATTCACTCCTGTTGTATATTTATTTTCCAGAAATCTGCACTGCCCCAGCTTAAACTGTAACTTCAATGATATCTTACTAAAAGGGAATGCATGTTTAAACAGATAAAAATAGAAGACAAAAATATTAGCAGTGTAAATCCTGATCATAAAGCAACATAAGATAGGAGAGATGGCTCAGCAGTGAGGGGCTCTTACTGCTCTTGCAAATAATTGGGCTCAATTGTTAGTGTTTACCTGGGACCTGCTACTTTTAATTGCTATACATTCATGAGTTCTGAAGACATCTTCAGACTACTGTGAGGATTAGGCACACAAGAGGTGCATATTCATGCATACAATCAAAATACTTATATTCTGTAAAACCTAAAAATAGATCCCAGATGGCTGGGCTGATTGCACACTATTCTGATAAGCTGGGAAGCAGAGACTGAACAGTGACCAATAGTTGGATCTCTGGGCCCCCAAACACCACTGACTGTGTTTCCTAGGTAAGAAGAAAACCAATGATGAGGGAAATAATTGCGGTCCAACCTCAGAGAACCTTGCTAATCTCTGGGAAAGTTCCTGATATTGCAGCAGGAATAAGGTTTTCAAGCAAATGAATCCAAGAAGCAAGCAGGAGTACCTATTCTAATATCTAATAAAACAGATTTTCAACCAAAATTAATTGAATGGGATGAGGGAGAGGGAATCCAAGATGGCATTGCCAGGAGGGACCAGGACAGGAACAGGACAGCAATGTTGGTACAGCAACTAAAGACTGAACTCTGGGCCCTAAAACAACAGCAATCGTGTTTCCCAGGTGAGAGAAACTCTGTGGTGTGGGGATCACTCAGTTCCACTCTCAGGTCACTCAGTGTGAGAGCCGGAAAATATCCTAGGTGCAGGATACAACTGTATGTCCTGATCACCTACCCAGGCCAAAATGTGCTCTAGGGCACCAGAGACTGGGAGCTCCAGTCTCAAAAAAAAAAAAAAAAAAAAAAAAAAAAAAACAGGGAATAAAAGTGGGACTGACCTCAGGTCACCCAGTCTATCCCTGGAAAAGGTATTGCAGACTGGTGGGTGCACAGCTGCCAGCCTTGAGCGGGCCTCCAGTCACTAGATCTGCATGCCCTACTCTCCATCACAGACAGAACTGGTGTGCCCCAGGACACTAGAAGATGGGTTTCCCTGTCTGCAGA